>JABUQX010017163.1:27500-34970 GCA_015478945.1 Trachelipus rathkii | reverse complement strand
GTCACGTTTACACTGTCCTCGCGATGATTTTTGTGTTGGTTTATTGCCCTTGACTTCAGATTGTCTGAGAAGTAGTTTTATAGGCTCTCTTCAGAGATTTATTACGAAGGATAGACAAACAATGTGTTTGCGATAACATAAGATTATATCTTAAGTATGACGTTTGAGAGAGTAATTCACACGTTGATTAACCCAGCAGTATTGGCTAAATACTACTCAGTAGTAGTGTGCGGGGAGGACATTGCGAAATCATCAGTGCGGCCGTTACTGGCAGAGAGTTCATTAAGTTCCTTGGCAACTTAGACTGATAACTTGCAGAGTAACGGTCATGTATTATTGATTGCTACTTAGTTACCGTACTTAAATCTGCCCGTGAATATTACGCTCTGGCGGGGTTCAATGGCGTCGGTTCCGCACCGGAGCGTCGCGCTTGCGGGGGTGCTCTTTGCGTTTGTTGCTTACGTGTCTAGCTAATAATTAGTGAATTACTTCAATTATCTATCATTCTATGAAATTAATATATTATTCCTGCAAGTGTGGTAGATCTTGTTGTGTATAACTATGATGATACAGCTTAGTAAGAAAAAAACTACTTTAATACAAATCAGATAACTTTTGCACCGCTTAACATCAGCTAAAATGACTATGATTTTTAAAATGAGTTTGGGTCTAAAAGGTAATAAAACACACCCTGCTCAAATCCAGAGTTTAAAGAACAAAGTTAATTTTCAAAAAGACCGATAAGAATAATTCTCGACCTGAAGCACATACGAGGTCCAATAGAGAATAGCGATTTACTTCGACGCCAATCACAATAAGGAGAAAACATTTCCTCTACCTGCTTAAAAGGTATCTTACGATCCAGCAGTCAGTTCGAAATATATTTAATAAAAATAATAATAATAACAATGATTCTTGTCTATACTGGATACCTTTTGACCTGGTATTAGGCTTAAATCAGCGATGGGATACAAAAAGGCTTATCCTAAATTAGGCCTAAATTTAGCTAACGTAGTTAATGCACCACATTTTACAGAAAAAGGTCAGTTTTAAATATATTTTGACCTTTGAAGTTAGCTGAAATCGCCCCGGGCTACAAAAAGGATTATCCTAAATTTAGGCCTAAAGTAGTTTTTTCAACACATTTTACAGAAGAGAGAGGTCAGTTTCGTATCTGGAAGGAGTGCGGGTTGTTGTGTTTTCCTCGTGATGGATTTTCAATGTTACATTAATAATAATAATAATAATAATAATAATAATAAAATAATAATAATAAAGAAAAATCCCGAATTATTTAAAAAACTATGAAAATATTATTAGTAACATAGAGCGATTAATATTAAAAATGTAAGCTGAATATTGTTATTTTTTAAATAAAACTAGAAAGATTTTAAATCAAATACATGTTAATTTAGCATAGAAAGCAACTTATTTGTTATTTTTCAATACTTATTTACAATGCTAAAGATGTGTTAAAGCAAGGTAAAGTCCATAGAAAAAACGGCCATAGCGTGTGTAGAGGGGTGCTAGGGCTGAACCTTATGAATTTTACTGATTTAATTGCTTTGGTACGTAAAATATATGTTTTTAATAAAATTTCATAAAATTTTAGTAAAAGTTATTTTAAAACTTGATAGTTATAAAATTTATAAACAAAAAGTATTAACAGTTAATAATAAATTCTTTGTTCAAAGATAATGATTGATTTATTATAGAAGTTTTAAGAAACTTTGAAATAATTTTAGTTATATTTTGGAATGGAGTAATTAAAGTGTTACGTGTTTATTAAAAACATAAAATGTTTTAATAATTAATACTTATATGTGTAAGTGAGTGTGCGTGTGTGTTGTGTTGTAAGTAAATCTGTGTGTGTGTAAGTAAATCTGTGTGTGAGTGTAAGTAAATCTGTGTGAGTGTAAGTAAATCTGCGTGTGTAAGTAAATCTGTGTGTGAGTGTAAGTAAATCTGTGTGTGAGTGTGTGTGTGTGTGTAAGTGTAAATGTAAGTGTCTATGGGTAAATGTAAGTGTCATAGTGAATGTGTGTATAAGTGTCATAGTGAATGTGTGTATAAGTGTAAGTGTGTGTGTGTGTGTGTGTGACCGCGTGTGTATAAGTGTAAATGTAAGTGTCTATGGGTAAATGTAAGTGTCATAGTGAATGTGTGTATGAGTGTAAGTGTGTGTGTGTGTGTGTGTGTGTGTGTGTGTGTATGTGTGTTCTAAATAATAATAACAATAGGCATGAAGTAAATAACACTAAGTATAATAATAAAATAAAATAATAATAAAAAATAATAAAAATAATAATAAAAATAAATAAAAATAATAATAAAATAAATAAAAAGTATTAAAACAAAATAAAAAACATAATGTTAATAAATATATGAGTTAAAGCAGTAAAACATATGAGTTAAAGCAGTAAAACATATGAGTTAAAGCAGTAAAACATGAGTTAAAGCAGTAAAGCAGAAAGTTAAAGCAGTAAAGCAGTAAAACAAAAGCATACTAATCCCTTAGGTGTTAGGTAACACCTCTATTGATTTAATGATTTACTACTTGGAAAATTGTTAAATAAATAATAAATATAAAGGAAGTAAAACATATGAGTTAAAGCAGTAAGCCAGAAAGTTAAAGCAGTAAAGCAGAAAGTTAAAACAGTAAAGAAGAAAGTTAAAGCAGTAAAGCAGAAAGTTAAAGCAGTAAAGCAGAAAGTTAAAGCAGTAAAGCAGAAAGTTAAAGCAGTAAAGCAGTAAAACAAAAGCATACTAATCCCTTAGGTGTTAGGTAACACCTCTATTGATTTACTGATTTACTGCTTTAAGGTATGTAATTTATGTGAGTTAAAGCAGTAAAGCAGTGGAGTTAAAGCAGTAAAAGCAGAAAGTTTAAAGCAGTAAGGCAGTTAAAACGAAGAAGCATACTAATCCCTTGGTGTTAGGTAACACCTCTATTGATTTACTGATTTACTGCTTTAATGGTTATGTAATGTATGTGATTTAAAGCAGTAACAGCAAGTGAGTTAAAGGCAGTAAAGCAAAAGTTAAAGCGTAAAGCAGTAAACAAAAGCCATAACTAATCCCTTAGGTTTAGGTAACACCTCTATTGATTTACTGATTACTGCTTTAAGGTATGTAATTTTAATAAATATGTGAGTTAAGCAGTAAAACATGTGAGTTAAACCAGTAAAACATGAGTTAAGCAGTAAAGCAGAAAGTAAAGCAGTAAAGCAGTAAAACAAAAGCATACTAATCCCTTAGTGTTAGGTAACTACCTCTATTGGATTTACTGATTTATCTGTTAAAGGTATGTATTTAATAAATAATGTGAGTTAAAGCAGTAAAACATTGAGTTAAAGGCATGTAAAACATCTGAGTTAAAGCAGAAAAACAGTAAAACAAAAGCAAACTAATCCCCTTTGTGTTAGTAACACCTCTATTGATGTACTGATTTACTGCTTTAAAGGTATGTAATTTTATTGTTTTTAATAAATATTTCGTACAATTGTAGAAAAATAAAAATATATAATATATATCATATATATATATATATATATTATATTATATAGTTATATATATATAATAATATATATTATATATATATATATATATATATATATCATATTCGCGCGGCGAATATTGCGCCTGCGGGCACCCGCGGCGGGCGGGTACGCGGAAATATTGCGCCTTGCACCCCCCCCGGGGCACCCTCCGGCAAACCGCGGCGGCGGGGAAGCGCGGATGGGGACGCGCGGGGCGCACCTGCGGGTTCGGGATTGACTGCCTTTGCGCTGAGGGCTCACGCTGCGCCCTGGTGGTTAGCTTATGATTAGGGGAAGATCATTAATATTAACTCTGTTCTTATGAATGTAGGGTAGAAGATGAGCTATCAAGAGATGATTTCATCAAGATGAATCTCATATATATGATGGTATCAAAGATGATGTCATCAAAGATTGAGTCATCAAAGATGAACCTTCAAAGTTTAGGCATCAATGCTGAGGCATTAATGCTAGAGGCATCACAAGTGAAGGCACAAAGTTGAGGCGTCAAAATATAAAGTGTGTGAGTGTAAGTGTAAGTGTGTAAGCGAAAGTGTAAGTGTGTATAAGTGTCATAGTGTGTATATATGTAAGTGTGTGTGTGTGTTATAAGTGTCGGTAGTGGTATGTGTGTATAAGTGACATAGTGTGTAATTAGAGTGTTAGAAAAGACTAACTCATAGTAGGGAGCATCCTAGCAACTTGTAATATACACCATTCGATTCCTATACCTTATAACCTAGGGTAGACACCCATATTAGGCTATTCTAGGCTTCAGGTGGAGACTAGAGCTTGAAAAAGTGGCATCAGTTCGCACTATGCTGGGCACTCACTTGGCAGCTATGTGGCACTCACCCTTGGCACTCATTGGCACTCACTTGGCACATCATTGGCATCTGCATTGGCACTAACTTTCGGCACCGTACCTGTGCACTCGACACTGGCACTCATAGAATAATCATGAACACTAACAGAACATCACTAGATATATATCGTTCAAGTTCAGGCACGAAATATGTGACCGCGTGGGGACAAGAGTGGCCAAAAAATTGGCGTGGCCAAAATTGACCCCATGTAAATAAATGGCCAAAGGCCCAAGCGTGAAATATCATGGTCAACAAGGTTAAGACATCAAAAAGTGCTAAGCCCCTAAAGGAAGACTAAGCCCCTAAAGGGTGGCCAAAAATTGACCCATGGTATAGTGGCAAGGTCAAGGCCTGAATATAATTCACTGTCAAACAAGGTATAAGACATCAAAAAACTGGCTAAGCCGACTAAAGGTACCCAAAAATTACCAAGTGCCAAAATTGACCCAGTATCTGGCAAGTGTCAGCGACCGAAGATATCGATTGGTCCAAACAAGGTAAAACATCAAAAAATAGGGCTAAGCCCTTAAATGGTGGCCAAAATTAGGGTGGGACCAAAAATTGACTCTGGAAGAGCCATAAGGTGTTGGTCGAAAATTAGGTGGGCCAAAAATTGACCCATGGAAGAGCCAAAGGTTGTCGAATTAGGTGGGCCAAATTGTGACCCCAGGAAGACCATAAGGTGTGGTCGAAATGAATTAGGGTGGCAAAAATTGACCCATTGGAAACCAACAAGGGTTGGTCCGAAAAATAAGGTGGGGTACGTACAACGGTTTGCTGACGCAAACGTTTGGCGCAACCCTTCTTCGAAGGTTGCAAAAATTAGGTTGCCAAAAAATTAGGGTTTCAAAAAATAGGGTTCTCAAAAAATTAAGGGTTCTCAAAAAAATTAGGGGTTCTCAAAAAAATTAGGTTCTCAAAAATAGCGTTATCAAAAAAAGGTCCTAAGACAAAAAAGTATAAGGCCAAAAAAGGTCAATGGGTCAAAAAGGTCAAGGCAGGTAAAAATTTTGGGCTCAAAAAATGCGGTTTGTCCAAATTTTAGGGTGGGGTAAAAGAGGTCCAAAAAATGGTCAAGGTCAGGTTTGGGTAATAAGCGAGCGTGTGCAATATCCCTCTCCTAACATACTCAAGTTCATGAGGCACAGATTCATACCCACCAATCTTAGTAAAATGATTCCATCGATATCTATTAAAAAGTTTTACGAATTTTTGTAACATTAAACTTGAAGTGTATACAGATACAATTAATTGTTAAGGATTTTTAGCAAGCTTCGTCACTCATAACATAAACTATATGAAAGATATTTCCTCCTCCTGAAAAAGGCCCAAAAAATAATTTCTCTTGTACATCAGGGAAGTAAAGACCTAACAGCATAACAATATAAACAACAGAGCTATCAATTAATGTTTTCTGTTTAATAGAGCAGGAATATAATAGATTTTTCATATATACTAATATATTATATATAATATATATATATATATATATATATATTATAATATATATATATATATACTATATATATATATATATATATTATATATAATCTATATATATAATAGTATATATATATATATATATATATTATATGGGTATTGTTGAAATATCGAGAGCAATTTGATATTTTTTTTTATATTTTTTATAAATTTTTTTTTAATATATTTTTATTTTATTTTTTATTTTTTATAAATATAAGATAATATGTGTCCTCAATAAACTTTTCACCGAAAACGCCTCGTTTTCAAGATACAAGGTGATGAAACTTATGTGGACATATCTGATATATTTCCATTGCCCGTCCCGTGCCACAATCTCAAACCTTTAATAATAATCAAAATATATCCGTAGAAAGTTACCTACCTGTTATTTACTAGTTCCGAATCTCGCTTCATTTATACATATACTAGTCGTGTCCGGGTCAAGTTCTGTTTCAAGTTGTTGCTCATATTGTCAAAATGAATTACACAAATAGGGAAATGTGCGATATGCATTTTATTTATGGTCATACGAACGGTAATTCATTAGCAGCCATGCGTCTCTATGAAGAAATGTATCTCTTAATCGTGTATCATCCGCATCAATACTAATGTTTGCACGTCTCATCACACGGTCTTATCGAGAAACAGGAAGTTTATTAAAAAACTTACTAATCGGAACGGGGCGACCTTAGCAGCCAGTATCAACTCCCAGATGTCCGAAGAACAGGTTCTCCAAGAACTTGGCAGGACATCTAACAACAAGTACAGAAAGATTTGCTTGCAACACTACATGTTAAGTCATTCAAGCAGTTTTTCAACGGGTTATTGAAAAATCATACTTCTGTACCCTTATCACATCCAATGAGTGCAGGCACCTTGTACCAACAAATTTTCCTGCAAGAGTAGCTTTGTGTCGATGGATGCCACAGAAAATCTGCCGACAATCCATCCCTCATCTTAGCAGAAATATTGTTCAAACCGATGAGGCAAAATTAGCCAGATGACGCCATATCGAGCTTCTACAACAATCACGTATGGGCTGATGAGAACCCACATCAATAGTTTTGAAGCCGCCATCAACAACAGTTTTCATTGAATGTATGGTTGAATTGTTGGTCGACCATTTGAATAGGTCAGTTCTTTTTTACAGCGAGGCTTAACTGGAGACGTTTATTCGCCAATTTTCTTGAAAACGTGATTTCCTACAAGTACACTAGGAAGAGCGTCCCATTACAGATTATAGATCGAAAATGTATTTCATGAACGAACTTGCGCTCCAGCTCATTTTCAAGTTTATTTGCTCTTAACATTTGAACCACTGTATATTTCGCATAGGCCGTTTGGATAGGTCGAGGAGGTGACAAACCTTGGCCTCCACGGTTTCCGGACCTTAATGGGCATTGAGTTTCTTCGTGTGGGGTCACCGTGAAACATTTGTTTATGCAGCAATCAGTGAAAAGGTCCCGTAGTAATAAGGGCTCGCATGAATCGCATCTTGGTGAACACATTTCGCGCACACACACGTTATATTTGAACGTGTCCGCCAATCAATGCGTCGCAGAATAGAGGCCTGTATTGCCGCT
>JABUQX010017163.1:0-20000 GCA_015478945.1 Trachelipus rathkii | reverse complement strand
GTGCGAATAGGCTATAGCTATTGAAAATTATAAAGCTGCCTATTTAATGAATTTGGATTTCATTTATTGGTTGGGAAAATTATTAATATTAAGGTACAGTAATTAAATTATGCTACAAATAGTAAATTTTATTATAGGCTAAGTTGATATACCTAATCAAAATTATGGGCCTAACTGATGAAGAAGCTCAAGCCTTAAGCTCTTGTGAAGCTTCTGTTAAAGCTTTGATAAGAAAAAGAGCTATTTCTAAAGCAAAAATTACTAATAATTTAAAAAAATTAACTTGTTTTTGAAAAAAAAAAAAAATAAAAGAGCCTCTTTTTAGAGCTGTAAATACTGATATTGAGAAAGAAGTCTTATTCTATTAAAAGTTTGGATGAAGAGATTGTCATACTGTTGTCTGATAATAATGTAGGAATAATTTTAGATCCTCTTATTTTTTTGAAATATAGTAAGTAGATTACCATTTTGAGTTGTCAGCTGAGTTATTGTCCTTAGAAAAAATATTTCCTAAAAAATTGTTGTAAAATAAAAATAATATGAAGATGGTGTAAATTACTGAAATAATTTTTGGATTTTAATAAATAAGGTTAAATAATCAAATGATTCCAAACTGCCCTCAGTTTGTGCAGTGGAAAGTATTTGGATGGATTGGGAAAGAATAAATTTACTTTTTCAAATTTTCCTTAATAAATTTAATAATTTTAATTATAATAGAAGTAATTTAACCAATTCAGTTAAAAGCTTACTTATTTTAATTTAGTTTTTTTTTTTTTAAGGATTTATTGCTCTTAAAGTAGTAAGCCATCTGTCTATTACAGATGAAAACTATGACATAGCCTTAATTGCTTTATATAAAATTCTAAATTACATAATAATGAAAATATAAAATAATATTTAGATCTTAGGTTGTTTATGAGGCTTATCATGATGAAGGCTTTTTGAATTGAAAGTGTTATATAAAATGAACTATAAGGTCAATTGAAATATTATGAAAACTTAAGAGTTTAATGAAGTAGACTTTTTTTAGAAAGTTGATACACTGGAAGTCTAACTCTGAGTAATTATAAATATTTCCAAAATTGCCTAAAGAGGTGTTTTTTAATAAGTGAAATTAATACATAAATAATTGCAAAAAAAATAATTATCCCTACTTTGGTTACAACATTTTGATCATTCATAATGATGTGTTATTGATCCTTTAAAGTATTTCTGTCCCAATAATAGGAAGGAATGTTGTAATCAACAAAGCAAAGTAAATTAAAGTTTTTCAAGCTTACCTAAAGCTCCTAAATCTAGTTACTCTTCAAAATTTTAAAACCTGGTAAATAATAGTAAAGATGTCTTAAATGATTGTAAATAATAAAATTAGAAGAAAGAAACTCCAAACTTACAACCCCTACAAATTTGAGCTATTGTCAATTTTAAAAAATCATCCTCTCATTTATGTGACAAGTAATCCAACAGTGCCTCAGAGTATATAAAACTGCGCCCCCAAAGAGCCTAAACATATGTGTTTTCTCATTGTGGACTCAGGTTGGGCATTGTGCTGAAAAAATGTTTATCTGGTTATTTAAAAAATAAAATTATTAAGATATTTATAATTTCTTTGAGCTTAAAAGCTTATTCCATAAATTGCTTTTTGTCCCAATGATATCCCAAATGAGCAAAATGAGTCTGTTAGCTCCTTATGTATAAGTTTCCAACAAAATGTGGATAAAGTGTATTTGTTGCCAACAATTTCCTTTCAACTCTTTAAATACAACAAAACAAAAAGTTTACAGTAAGAGGAGCAATAGATACATGTAGTCAACGCTCTTACATATCTAAAAATGCCATGACAGGTTTAATTAATAATTTTGATAATTTACATGAATTAGAGTACAATATTCAAACTTTCATTGGTGCAAAACAGCGAAATTTTCAGCAACTGTTATTGGGTTTACAATTTAATGATCGGGAAGTTTTTAGCATGCCTTTCCTCATTGACAATGATTTAAAATTAAATTATAGAATTCACGGCATGAATAAAGCGGTTGAAAATTTTAAGAAAAATGGTATTCCTTTAGCTGATTCTTTCTTTTATGACAGTGGAGACCATGATATGTTTGACATAGATTGTTTATTAGGCACAGACATTATTCAATTTCTTCCTTCTTTTAATTTAAGGTTAATATTTAATGTCTGGGAAGTTTGGTTTTAAAAATTGCAAATAAGTTTATACCTATAGGTAATGTTCAAAATTTTTTAACCAGAAATCATCAAATCATAGAAAGAAGTAAGGTAAAATGTGGAATATCTTGCAATCTCCATTGATAGAGAGGAGGATGCCCTCTGCCTTTAGAAACTGAAACCATTGTAAAATTTTGATTTTTAAATCCTATTAAAAGTTTTATTTTCACCCTTTTGATTGGATAATATTTATTATGTGATTCTGAAAAAGTTCTAGTTAGTAGAACATGGACTTGGAATATTTTGTTGTCCATGGAGATGTTTGGTATTCCTACTCTAAAGAGGGGATATATTGATCTAGCCCTTATGATGAGATCATTGTATTAAAAAAATTTAAATGGATATTTCTTTCCAGGATTGGCAATGTATTATTGTCAAACTTCCTTGGATTAGAAAAAAAATTAAAAAATGTTGCTTCAAATTTTGATATTTCTTTGAGAGTATTAAATAGAGTCTATTCTTCTCTTAAGCAAAAAGGACTTGTTGAAAGTTATTAATAAATTTTTTCTCAATAATATTGCAGATAATATAATTTGAAATTGTAAATATTTCCTAAAATATTTTAAAAGAGTGTGATCTATATATTTATAACCTCACAGAAACCTTATAATAAGAAGTTGAGGCAGGCAGATCACAAACTAAGATAAGAACCTGTCTTTAATTTGCTCTTTTTAAATATCTAAAGACAAGCCCTTTCCTTGAATCAGGCTTCTTATGCTGGTTTAGATTTAATGAACTCCCTTTTAAAAATTACTTTTTGGTTATTTTAGAACTAATAGATTATGTTGTCCTTGAGTGACATTAACAAGCCTTTTTGTCTATTCAAATTAAGAGACGGAATATGACAAAAAAAACAAATTTCTGTTTTTATGGTATCCAGAAAGATGAATTAAAATTCTCTTTCAGGTTTTTTAAAACTTTTACTGTTACTGTTCGGCTTATACAGCGTCCCCTTTCATTCTCCATATTATATAATGAAACATCATGTAGAAAAGTTCCCTGATGATAAGTGTAGGGATATCTTGTCTTCTAATTTTTTTGTAGATAACCTGATTTTTACAGGCAATAATTGCAAAGAATTGGAAAAGTTTCCTTTTTTGACTGTTGTACCATCTTACTTTTGAAGGAATGATGAACCAGGTGGCGTTTGTGAACTCTCGCTCTTCTTAATCCTCCTTTTAAGATATATGAAAAAAACCAGTGTGACACTTGACGCTCTTGTGTGATGATCTTATAGAGAACGTTGATTGCAGTGCGGAGTAGAGTAGGGTTTGTGTGATATTACACTTTTTAATAGTTTCACACTTTTACTAAAAGTTAGCTTCCAAAGTGAATGTATATATCTGTAATATAGAGAGTGCAAAATAGATATATGGAGCTCACAAAGACAAGTATATACTCGAAATTCTTCTAGCTATATGAATCTTGTAGCTAGCTTTCATGATTTTTCACTCAAATATATATATTAAAGAAATTTTCTAGTGTGCTTATCTCCTAGTTCAGTAAGTGGGTCTTATGAAGGAGCTTCGTTTTGTGTGTACAATTTACAAAGCGACAGATACTTTTCTGATGAGAGAGAGCATGTGTCTCAACGACTCTCGCTTGACATCCAGGTTTCATTTATCAGGAATTTTTCTTAAGACTCGGATTCATTTTTTATTGAGGAAAACATATCTTTTCACGAGTCTAACGCACCGTATAAGAAAGGGAAAGTTAATAGAGTATTAATTGAGAAGTGTTAGGAAGCTAAAACATATTAAGGGCAACTAGAGTAAGATTGTGACTATGGAAGAGTGTGAAATTACTGTTTAAATCGTGGAATATTTTGTATTTGACTGATTAAATACATGTAATGAGATAAGGATTGATAAGAGTGTTAATTTCTGAAGGGAGATTATTCTAAAGGAGAGTGATGATCATTGTGTAAAAGAGGTAAGAGTATTTTGTGAAAGTAGAAATTTCGTATAGAGAGAATATGTGCAAGACGCTTAGAGTGGGATAATAATATTGATAAAGTTGAATCCGTGAGTGTAATAGACGCTCCTGAACAGTTACCTTTTGAGTTGACTCTCTGATAGCGTTATGTTTTGGTGGTATGGGACAGTTCTGGTTAGCAACCTTGATGACATGTGAACTCAAGAGATGTGTTGTCGTGTAGTGGTCAATAATAAATAGTTATTCTAAGGAATCAGTTGTGATTTGGAATTGAAACAGGGGAAAAGAATAAACTCTCTCGTGATGTTATGTCGCAAGGGAGAGTGTTAGTAAGAACAGTTTTGTGAACCAATAGTAAACGCTAGTGGAATTTAAAGATAGACTCTTAGTCTCTCAGGTTGCTCCTATTAACAAAACACTACCTATGTGAGAACGTGAGTTGAGTGAGGTCACTATAAGATATGCATTTAAAAGAATGCTGATATCTCTAGACATGTTATTATTTGCTCTTTATAGACTGCGTGTAATTTTCCTTTCTTTTATCAAAATTTATTGAGGGGCTATGTTTTGAATAATGTAAATTATAGGTGTGGTTGACTTCGCACCATCATCTCACCAGTAAGTAATTGAGTTCATTTAGAAACTTTTGGCTGCCTTTGAGCAGAGTATAAGAACCAAGGGGTCTAGTAGATCTTAAGACTAAGAAGTAACTGATTGTTGTGTTCTCGTAAAACAGGGTTAAAATAAGATGTTTATCACCTTTGTGTTGATTGACATTCAGAAGTAAAATTAAAACTAAAAATAGAGGTACTCAATTTAATATAACTATGTCTGCAGATAAGGTCTGCTCAAAACCCAGACAGACCTTTTACCTAGCTGGTGGTTGTTTTAACTTCTTAAATCCGTAGAATATAAAGTTTGTGTCGAGACGAATTGAGTAAAGAATGAAAGGAATTTTAAATGAACATATATGTGTGGTAACATGGGGTCCAGGGTGTTGGGTCTTTTGTTAAGGATCTGGAGAGAGATTGTGGTGGTGTGCCCAAAATTATCCAATGCTTTTCACCTTTCGTCAGAATTTAGTTAATTTTGCTTACATTAAAATTTTAATACTAAATGTAATTAATAATAAACACTAATAAATTATGGGGTTGATGAAAATATTGGAACATAAATTAAATTTAGTAAATAATGATATGAAGAAGATTTTGAAAAAATAAATGAGGTATATACAGAGAATAAACGCAGTTATAACTATTATTTGTTTATGAGGTTTTATCTTAATAGCAGGAAAATACGGAGATAAATTACGGTTACATGTTGAGAAGGAAGCCCTTAGAGGGCAAAATGGATGAAAAAGATCATCTTCGGTTGTAAATATATGGATCTATAAAAAACACACAGGTTAAGCGATAAACTCTTGGATATAATAGTTGAAATGAGTGGAAGTTGATTTTTTTTTTTATAATCGATATTCAAAGAGGGTTTGCGTGTTGGACCTAAACCTATCGTAGCTCTGAAATATAAGGAATGACCCTGTAATTATAATATTAAGTGGAGTATGACTCGGTTTAAGAATGAGACATTTATGTCTAAGGAGGAGAGTGAAAATGATGGAGGTTTTGGCAGGAGGCGAGAAAGAAAGGTGCATAATAGAAGTGAATGGCTGGAGGAATGGTTTTGTGATAAGGGAATAGTGCTTGAGATTAGTCGTTATGCATTTTTAGCTTTCCTAGGAAGTGATTGAATGCATAATCAATAATGCACATATCCTATATTGTCAACAGCTGAGTTACAGCACGCGGTACCGTCCACTCTCCAACCACCAGATATTAATTTCCATTGTAATGCCCGTAGGGTGGATATATTGTTTACCTGCACGGATAAGATATCTCACAAATTAAGGAATATAAATAAAGGCGGCCATTGGGATAGATAAGTTAGTCACAACTATAGGTGCTTTCTTTTATTCTTATACTTAGAACAATAGTAATACTACAAGTGCTTTAACTTACTTCTGAGCGGTGTATCCTCTCCCCAAGGGCTGTGTGCTACCGCCACCTTACATCCAAACTTGGCCGGACAAGAGGATAATAATAATAATAATAATGATAACTACGTTAGTATATTATATACATAGCTCACTCAAAAATTATAATAAAACTGACACTTTAAATAATTCATATTCTTTGTATATGATATGTTATTTCAGTTTAAATAAAATCTTCTGGGATTAAATATGAGTTTAAGAGAATAATATCTAAGTATATATGCTATATTAACTGACATCCTACTAAACATCATTATAATATATGAATTTATATAGTTTAATGCCTTTTATATATATTTACACAGGCATTTGATTATATACTGGTTCAATATTTTATATTATATTTGTGTAAACTAATTAGAGATAAACTTTACAGGTAAACTGAGTATATAGAATAGATAAAGGGTTTTTTCTTCTTTTATTTCTAAGCATTCAAGTAAATGCTCTTAGAAATTCCAAAGGATTTAAAATTATTTATATTTTAAGTAAACTATTAAGTCTACCTGACATTAGTAGTTTATTAGTGACAAATAAATTAAATTTTTTTACTATAGCTTCTTATATATTACAAAGGGTTTTTTGTAACCTATATACCCTCCCAGATTTCCTTTACTCATCTATAGGTATAATATACGTATATAAATTATATAATGTATAATACTCTAATTCTTCAGTTATAGAATATAGGTATCTAGTACATAAATTTAACGTGTTTGATACTAAGTTTACGGAGACAATGCGTGGCGTGTGCGACAGAACATAATTTGTTTTTTTTCCTATATATAAATGACAGGAATTTTCAGTAGCGCTGAAATTTATGCACATTTTATATATCTGAGTATATATATTTCTAAAAAAACTCTCGAATATATATATATGTTAGCAAACTACTTTCTGTTGCAACGAGTTTTACCTATCTTTCTAGCACTCACACTCTCTCTCATAAAATTATCTCAATGTCTTTCTCTACTTCTCAACAATATTTCGTCATGCAGCTGGCCGGGGTGAGATACTATTCGTGTTTCAAGAAAATGTGACGATTTGATCACGTCTCAGCAACGACGAAATATACGCAACATCTGCTAAAGCAACGTTTTCTGATATAACTGCTATAATTAAAAAGTTAAAACTTCTAAACCGGTAAAATATACTGAACCAAAAGCAAAGCATAGACAAAAGTTATTATTAACCTAATTAAATTTGAAAATTAGAATAATAAATAATAAACAATAAAAAATATATTTAAAAACTAAACATAGGTATACTAATTTTATAAAAAAAATTTATGAGCTGTTATTAACAGCAGGCCTCTCACATATAGATCAGAAGCTAGTGATCTAGAAACCATAACTCCTAACTCATTCATTATCATTGATAGTCCTTGAGTTTGTTTATATAAATTATTATTACTATCTCACTCATTTTATATTTTTAATAGATGCAAATAGAGTATAGAATCATGAGGGAAGTGAACCTGACAGTAGGATTCTTATTTAATAGAATAGGCCACTTTGATACCTAAGTAATGGAGCTATCATAGATCAATAATCAATCTCACGCAATAGAGGTTATAATAATCTCTGACAAATATAATATATAGAGAGTATGAAGAGTATCCCTTTAACTTATATAATAAGATCTTAAAGTGTGCGCGTGACAAGCAAACATATATTGCAACACTCGCGAACATGAGGCAGGGAATATTATATGCACCATGCCTTCCATAGATCTCATACTTGGGAAATAAAATCTCAATAAGTTAAATAATTAGTAATATAGTATATACTAGTGCTTAAATAAATATATCCATACTCCTTAAATAAGTACCCTCGTCCCTTCTGGTAATGTATATTATGGGTATATGGTATAGTTATGGATATATAGGTGATTATTAGTAAATTGGTTAGACAACAATATTAATATATAAAATAAGAACTAGTTAAATGATTAAACAATAAGTATATATAGAGTTAGTGATACATATAATAATATATTATTATATATATATATATATGTATACCATATTCTACGATAATAGTTAAATATTAATATCACTAGTTATTAGAATTGCTCCTTTAAATTCCATTAATAATTTAGATAATATAAAGTCTACTTAATGAGATTAACAAGAATTAATCTAAAATATCAAACAAATGAAGTTTGCAATGTATTAAGAGCAAATGTCATACTATTAACTCGGATATATGGGCAGTTAATGATTTGTAGTATTAAGACTATACTAAACGTTCAAGCAGTTCTACCTATAATAAGTGTTATATGTGTGACTATAAGTATACTGTCATTAAGCTCTCACAATCTACATTTACGTGCCTCCTCTTTTAAGGAAAGTCGTTATTCTTTCATGACCTATGATCTATTGGCCACCTTTCAACTATGCAGGATATGGTGATATGTTTAAAATATATATAATTTAAAATTTCGAAAATAGGCCCAACTGTTGTGGTAATTTATTAATATTTAAATATTGAGATTTAACATTAATTTTAAATAAATAATTATATATTATAACTTATAATTAGTGAGTTATAGAAATACGTTATTATTTCCAATTGTATTCCCTGTAATATTTTAAAACCATATTGGCCTAAAGGCGCATATTGTATCGCGTACAACCTATCTATTCGATCAATTATTATTTAATTATTTATAGAAACATCTCTCCTATTAGGAGAAAGAGTAGTAAGTTAACGATATATATCGAAAAGCGTACTCTATTGGTAGTCCGCTATTCTTTATGACTCACTTTCAAGCGAAAAAAAAGGAGCGTAATTTTTTTTTTTGTTAGTGTATGTCTATCATAGCATATACACATTATATAATGCTTATATTTGTATTATATAGTATCTATATTTAACTCAAGGAATTACCAAGATAAATATAGCAAAGAGGAAAGAAAGTCAGGGTTCTCTCTGTGCTCACTCGCTCGATGAACAGTGTAAGTTCTTTACCTAAATTTAGACGTGTGAATACCGCGCCAACCTAGTTTATTGTTGGGAAAGTATTTATGTAATACTTTTCTCTAATGAAATTCCTTAAGTGTAAGAAAATTAGGGAACTTCAGTAGCACACCACGCGCTCTCTGTGCTCTCCCATCAGAGGCTTCTTCCCTCGCCATTGTACACAAAATTAAATTTTAGAAATAAAAAATTAAAGGACAGATATTTAGGCAACTCACTGTCCATCTCCTTTCCATTTTTGAAAATTAATTTTTGAAACTACCATCATTAATTGCTCTTATCTTATGATTCAATGCACTCAGAGAGCGGAAGAGTCTCTTCTCTCAAATGTATAACTTGTATTTATAGGTCGACGTTCGGGCGGGATTTTCGAGAGTGATCATCTTGCTCTTTTGTGTATCTCCAAGCGTCACCATCTTTAATAGTGTTAGTAGTGCATATATATTATTGTATATATATAGTAGTTATTAATAAATTGGGTGAGGGGTGAGATATATATATTATATATAGGGTCTATACTATAAGGCATCATTAAAGTTGCATCGTAATTATATATTAATTTATAATAATAATATATATATAATATATAGGTATATGATCAACATTATTTATATTATATTCTTATTTAATGTTCAATTTAAATTACAGTTTATATTTTAAATATTATTTGCATTTTGATTACGAGTATATAGTTCAATATTTATATAATGATAGATTTTAGGTTTATATATATATTTATCATGTAAAATAAAGACTTCCAAGAGTACGCAGCCGTTGTGAAAAAAAGCAAATATGGATCTTGCCAGATTAGGGGCTCTTGAAATTGTAATTCTGCTGCAAATTTTACAAAGAAACTATTTTCTCTAAAGAGAAAAACTAACATATTTATTAATTTTCCACGGACTCGTTACATTGTATAAAATTTATTTAATAGGAATTAATATGTCAATAGTGCTATCACCAAGATTTACTGGGTACACCAGTTGGAAGAAAGAATATAAAACCTTGTGTCATATAAGATCCTGTTTGTAAAAATAAGCCGAAATCTATATTGTTTGCCTTTACTCTATTCTTGTATATTAATTATATAATCTAAAATAGGTCATCCTGAATATATATATATATAGTGATAGGCCTCATGGCTCTCACCAAATAAACGGTCTCCTGTTGCCAAATTATGTACGTATAGCATAGAGGTCAGTTATGAATATATAAATCGGAGTAGATGCAGATAACGAACGCTTTGATACAACTCTTACTACTCGATAATATACTCTATTGAATATTTTTAATATATATTTTATATGATAAGTTTAATATTCATTTATAGTTATATATTTATTTATATAACTATCCTATGTAAATTTATGCAAAGAATATGTAAACATTTAAATTTTGTGTGATCAAATAGTGTAAAACTATTTTCCTTATTATTATGTCGAATTAATTCATAGATATAGTAATTAGGTCGGATTATAGAGTAAATAATGTCATAAACTTAAGAAGATAATAACTTTATAAGAGTTATCACTCACGCTGTTTTACCCAAGAAAGCCTTATCTATATAATTTTATTTTATTTGCGTTAAATATCATACGCACCAAGATTGGTGCGTCGTTAAGCATAATAGTGGGTTAGGTGTAAAATAAATCCCTATCCAGCACAATTTTTTATAGAGATTACATTTTGCTCTATATACAAGTAGCTTTGGTGGTACCACATTAGGAGATAAATTGTGACAAAAAATATTCTGCGCCTCGGAAATTTGCTGATGTAGGGGGGCGCATAAAAAAATAAATAGTGTGTATATAGAGAGAAATAATGTATATAGCTCGCACACTCAATAATACACAACTCATTACGCTACTCATCGAAATATATGTGTATAGTATGTGAAGTGACCCACTTACTGTGAATGAAAAAAAAAAAAAAAGAATTAACAAAATAAAGTCTTAGTGCGTTGGTACATTATTTTGGTCTAATAGAATTACTCATATATATATAACTTAATTTACATATTAAAGTGAGTGTAAATAGAGTGCCCAGTAGATCAGTGCGTGAAAGAATCCCTGTATAGTTTTAAAAAAGTCAGCTAGTCTGCTGAGAAAAACTCACTCTCTTCAAATAATAATGCACCGCGCAGAGAAAAAAAAAAAAAAAAAAAAAAAAAATCAGCGACAAAATGAGAAGAGAGAGTTCTCTTCGACAAGGGACTTTAGATCGCCTAGCCTAGTGTATAAAAAGATCTCTCACTTTTAAGGACCGGGGTGAGAAGTAGGGGAAAGGCAAAGGATGACCATACTCTGAGTCGATACATAGTCTCATCTTGCCTTGAGGTTCTCCCACTCAGTGCCCTAATATCCTTCCATATTCGAAGAGAAGAAATTTCACATATCTACAGACAAATATACATCGTTATGGGAGAAGGAAGTCAGGACCTTCTTATATCCACCTAACCGCCCTCACTCGAGCCCATTAGATTTTACCCCTCAACAGTTCTCACGCCTCTCCTGCTCTCGTGGGTAGGGGAGCAGTCATGTAAGGACCAGTCTGCCTGATTGGCGCCATTCCAAAGTTAGATTTGCGTCGAATCATGTATGGAGCTTATATTGTGATACACATACTCACGATTACCTTGTAATTATAACAAAAAAGATACATTAATGAATAATTATGAGAGATAAAAAGATCCAAGAGTAAACGTCGTTCTCAATAAGAATATCATTGGCTTCCGTCCCTTCTCTCCATGAACTATTGTTAGAAGCAAAACCATTCAAATTTCCATTGTGGAGGTATAGTAATTTTTCTTTTCTCAATTAAGCTTAATTGTCATCGAAATATACTGTCAGTGAAAGGAGTGTTCACTGTTTATCCTGATAATCTTGAAGAAGATTCAAATTTTGGCTCTCACATTTGATGAGTAATGTGTGCCAAATAAAGGAAGAAAAAAAGGAAGTAATTGCTCCAAACTACTCTGCTACGTTTTACTGTGTGGCAAAGTTTCTTGAACGTACGCAATGTCTATTATGGGTATTCAAGTAATTCACGAATTAATTCGATTCTGTGTGAGCCCACTGCATTGTCTCTCGCACCAAAGCATGTTTATCAACTAGTGTACCTTTTGAGTTTCCCACTCACAATTTTTTCATTGTTTTGTATGTACAGAGCACTGTGCTCCCTCTTCTTTTTAGAATATTAAAGAAAAGAGTGTATTTCAATAGTGAATCATGGACAGTACGATCGCGCGCACCGCAAAAGTAATCACATGTTTCATAAGTATAAAATTTACTGATAAAGTAGCAGATACTTATATTGATAGAGAACTTTAGTAATATTAGGTGTTTTATTGGACTACGATAACCCCCACGATAGAGGAAGGGGTAGTATATAGAGAATATATATTTGGAATAGGGCACCGTGTGAAATCATCTTCATAAGTAGAGATACATAAGTATACTCCAACCACACTATAGTAAGTAAGGCTCATTATAGTGAAGGAGAGTCGAAATACAAACAACCAATCAATAATGATCTCAAGTATTCAGACATGAAGATAAAAGTAAAATACAAAGAATTCTTTCGGCATGAAGATGTGAGAATAAGGGCTCTCAATGAGCTCTCACCAAGGTTAGTACTGGACAGCTGATAGTGAGGCAGCTGTACCTAAAACCGATACTTTCGTACAGTGATATAAGAACATACTCCATCATTTCTAAAATAAGATAATAAGAAATGCCTCCTAAGATTCGTTAAAACTAAAGGCAACACTGTAAATTGCGGATTGCATAGGGCTAGATGATTTATGTAAAAATACACACTCCAGATTTCTCCATATAGAAAGTTACATATACCTTTCAATTCGGTATAAATTTGTTTATATCACTATTGTTATTCTTCTGGTATTCCGTGCCAAATGGAGATAAGAGAAAGTCAGCTAAGTCATTGAGTCAACATCCCCAATAGAAAGGCCAGGGAAACGCATTCAGATCCCCCCTCATCGAACAGGATATGTTAGGGGGAGGAGTAGTAGAGGTAATAATTTTTTAGATGAAAATTATCGTATTTCTAATTATGGGAATTTTGCTGAAGTAAATAATTTGCATGCACTAATGTCGTATCACTAGTAGGTTATTTATAAATAATTTTATAATAATAATAAATATTAATAAATAGTAAACTTGGTATTCTAATGCGGTATAAATTAATATTAATAATAATTGTAAATAATTAATTATAATAAATAGTTAGTTGAATTAGATAATAATTAAATTATAATAATAATAATGATATAATAAATAATAAATAATTAATTTAATTAGAGCTCTTTAGAGTAATTTTAAGAGTTATAACGTGAAGCAAGGTGCTCACTGGGCATGTACAAGAAGGTCATACTACTTTTTCCAAGGTAAGCTTCTGAGTATTCTAGACTATTGACTAAGAGTATCGTATAGTGACCTCATTACGATACCATCGCTGGTACTTTATAGCGGCTCATAAAAATATTTAAATTCGATAGCTCCGGACTGATAGAGATAAATCAGTGTCATATAAATTAATTGTCTGCTATTTAAAATTAATGTTAAGATAAATTATATAAATCTTTATTACAATTTGTTGAAAAAAATATCAATAAGAGTCTATTTAATTATCGTTACTACAGGTTAGTATAAGTATCCTCAAAATATATATACTCCCTATGAATAGGAGAGACCTTGAATGTATCGAATTATATGTGATCAAATTAAAAGCAGGCACAATGATACCGTAATTGACATATACTCGCGCGAAATTGTGTTACAATTAATTTTGGTTTAAAGAGAACTTATTATGTGGAATTTTTAACAACTAAATTGCCAATTTGCATATTAGGTATGCCGTTTTTAAAAAAAATTTTCGTTTTAATATTAATTTTGAAACATGATATTAATGTTAACTGATACTATAGTAGCAAGGAATGTATAAATTTTGATACCGTATATAATATAATACCATCGGATGTGTTTAAAGGGAAATTTTTTTGTTTCTTTTTTGTTTAGAAAAATTTTTATTTCCAAAATATTTCTAATTCAAAAATACTATATACTAGTAGGTTTGTGTATTCAAACAGATCTAATTACTATAAAAAGAAGATATAAGACACTTATATATTCTATATACATCTCTCAATTTTCTTATTCGTGCTTTACATACATAATGAACATTAATATTAAAAGATAACAAGAAAATAAACCGTTATACTCTTTATAATAGTTCATATTTTTAAAATAATTTAAATATATTAAAAAATAAATTAGTTATATAAATGCATCAATTATAGCCGGAAAATATTTTAAGGTTGGGCATTCTAAGAAGGCACGCTTAAAGCTTGGGAGTGATAATATAGTATGCAGAGAGAAATTTATTGGGGGACGCGCGTGGGAACGCTGCCTAGTCGAGGAACCTTTAAGAATGAGAAGATGGGGGGGGGATACTTTTGCTTTACGTGGGGGAGAGGAGACAGCATTCCGACTTCTATGCTGTAGAAAGGAATTAGCTATCACTGTTTCCTGTAATAAAACTAAATATATAGCGTCCTCATCCAATAAAAACTAGTATATATCCTCGACTGTACATATTTCTCACTCATAAATTATTATCGAACTAAAACAGAGGGGAGCTTATATTAAATTTAGTTAAAAGCGGAAAGTTTAAATAAGAGCACCGTTCAGCTCAATGGAGTTTTCCAATCTCAAGTACGTGTGAAATAAAAGTTGAGTGGGAAGGTATATGGTATTAACGATAATCGTAGTGTGATTTTAAGTGAAGTCAATTCATGTTTGCTAAAAGAGGATGTATTTGTCTATCACCGAAATTATAGATTGAATATATATTTAGTGGGCTTTCATTAGGGGTACAAATGCGTATTTAAGTTAAGTGACTTGATCGTCATCGAACGCTTACTATTTACTGCCTTTAGCAGAAGCCGATCAACATTATTTTACTATTAGTACATAATGATCGAGGAAATTTTTTTCTTATTAGACTTAAATTACCGATGTGATTTAAAAATAATTCTGAGATTCTAATGTTTTATGAAGAATTTTTTAACTATATTACTTCAAGGCATTCCCGGTGTACACGTGTATTTAGACGATATTTTGATAGGGACCAAGGATTTATCAGACCACGTGGTGGTACTTAAAACAAGTTTATAATTGATATTGAGATTAAAATATAATTATTTTTATAAATTTGTTTAAATAAAAAAAATTAGATATTTGGAATCAGTGTTGTATATGTAAGTATATTTATATATATAGTGAGTTATATGATTTGACGGTAAATGAAATTGCTTGACCGCTCATATAGTCTTGATAAATGGTTAAGGAAAATAATTAATGTTCCATTCGGCCATATATATATGATAACCATAAATGGTTTAATGACGTTGTAGGACTTGGATTTCCTATTTTACCTCTCATCAAAAGAATATATTAATTTATACTCTCTCAACGTGTAATATATACTCAATCGTAAATAGCGATGCACGTTATAGTCATCATATTATTGATAAATACATTAACATCTAATATTAAAAATAAAAAAATAATTCATCCTGGTCACGGCTGGAGAAGTCTTTTGAGATATCAAAGTACACACGCGATTCGTCCACGTCCTACGGAACAATCTTAATTTTTCTGTGTTTCTATTGACTCTATGGATTTTGCTCTGTCCAATAACACTTTGTCATCTGCTCTTCTCGCTCATTAAGTTCTCCTCACCATTATGGGAATATGAGGAGCTGTATTCCTACTATACAAGTCCCAATGACATATGTCGGCACGATGCGATTTCTGCAATATGGTGCACTCCTTCTCTAGCTCTTTTTCAATAGTCGAGCCGCTTCTTTTTAATACTCCATCAGTAATTATTATAAAGAATTTATATTTGCCAATGTAAAGTAAGCTTTGTATATTGGGTGGTTTAATATACGAAATTTATCTCAAGCCAAATAATAGCTAATGGCAGATACTCTATTTAGCGTGAATACGCACTCCAGATACGTATCTTTACGTGTTCTACGCGTTTGTATATAAAAAGTAAATCTCATTTTACTAATATAGCAAGTGTGTACATATAATACACTTTTTATCTCTACTGATGGTATACTTTAAAGAGCGTGAAGTCGAGCACGTCATATTTGATACTCTAGCATACTACTTGTGTGGCATATGACTCACACAGATGGAGTAATTACCGAAAATCAAAAATATTGCTGGTGGTATTCAGCTAATACTTCTAGGTTTGGGGTTTCTTTATCTTGCAACACAGGTCTATATTCTTCACATTCAGGCTCCAATAAGTCCATTTCAGTATGTCTATGATGACTTGGCCCTGCCTGCTGGAAATCCTCTAATGAAACTGCATGCCCTGCTTCAACATTAATTTTACGACCCCTTTTCCTGTGTCTTATTTCCACATTTTCAAACCTGACTTTTTTGATATACTGAATCTTATTTTCACATTTTCAAGCCTGACTTTTTTGATATAATCTACAAATTTTTATGCACTAACATTTAGTTTCCTGGTAGGAGAAGATAGTCATACGTGTGCTAGTCTATAGATATGTGATGGTCTGTGGACTCCGCCCACCGAATTTTATACTTTGCGCACTATGTCTTTCTTATTTGAGCCACATAACTACGGCTGTTAGTCTACTATACTTATTCAAAGAATAGATATATGTCACTATGAGCTTTATGAGAACCTCATTGACACTATGGTCACATGAAATTTAGCTGTGATAATACGCGGCGCACAGATTTTGGCGATCTCTCGCTGATCACAGTTAGAATACTCGCACGGCTGCATAAACACCGCACTGGAAGCCGCTCTCTCAACACTCTGTGGTATTATATTGGTGCCAAGTAAGCGGTGAAATTGTCTAATTAGTAGACAGGTTTGATAAATGACAAAAATATTATTCTTCGCAGTGTTTCAGGCGGAGAATTATGGACTTTGAGATAAGAAGAGGTATAACGTATCTCAGCTTCCATAACAGTACTCGAGCTATGAAAGTCTCAACCTGTATAAATGTACATGATTGGAGACAAAAAAGAATGACACGGAAAAACTACTTTGAAGGGTATATATTAGTAAAATTCTAATTTATATTCTCAAACAGGAGATAAATTAATGTGGTCGAATGAGTGACTATCGATTCTACAACTATTCGTGACGCGTCTTATATGTGTGCCGGAAAAGAGTTGTGCAGAAACGTAATAGACGTTTACTATGCATACTACAATAAATATTTTGTTTACATTGCGTGTACTGTGAATTAGAACCCTCTTAAGCATTAAAAAAATAGTAATTTGGTGCTTGGGTCCGAGATCAATGTGCAGATAGATAAAATAGAATACAGTTTTATCCGTGCTAGATACTACAGCTATTGTGCTCAAAAAAATTAGAAACAAGTATACGCAGGTATAAGTCCTGATACGGTTCTTGGGTGTAAGGAATTACTGATTTTTTAAAGAAGTATGAACGAGAAGTTTCAAAAGCCGTTTCATGTTGACATACTGATAGTTACTCTACATGACTACCTGTTTCATTGAGGTACTACAAAATCTCTACTTTTCTCGCTAAATTGTGACCTCGCATCACTCAAGTTGACTTTAAGTACCCATTGTTCGCTTTTTCCTGGATTAGCCTCTGAGTAATATATAACTAAATTCACGGTAGGAGGTGTTTCTCAAATTTCCATGACGCACTATTTTGTATTCATTCTTGAATATTTGCATTCATGGTGATTTGGGTGATAACTATCGCGATATTGTGTTTGTAGGATGATTTATTTCGATGATGATTTTAGATGACTTTAAAGATCTGGGTATTTTTACATCTAGTTATTCTCTCTGCTCTTTGTTGAGGAAGTTGGTGAGGGCAACTGTTATACACCCCTTTTTAAGTATTTGTGTGTTTATTTATGTGTTCTTTGAAGGTTTGGCACACAGGACATAGCGTGATAGTTTTCTAAGACCCTAGATGTAAGTGGCGCCATTGGTATTAGTGAGTCACTAGAGGGTGTGTGATTTTGCTTGGCTATGTCTGAGATGTATTGTTGCAAGAGCATGATTTAAGCCCCTCCGACTGGCCGAGCCTCTTACCTATGGTGTTATTCACTCTGAGGCTCGCGCCGATAACAAAGAACGGTCTTAGTCCCGCAAACTTGATGTTTGGCCAAAATATAGCAATACCTAGTGGATTAGTGGATCCTGCTTTCGGAAACGGCCCCAATAGAGTATAATGCATATGTTAAAAAGGTTAAAAAGCCTTTTTAGCGCAGCCGCTGGCGCCACACACCAATTATAAAAAATCGACACGTCTTTGGTGCCTAAAGGGTTTACATTGAGGCAAAAATTTGTACGTGTGGTGTGGAACGGGCAAGACACAGTTTAATGGTATCTCGTGCAATTTAGATCCCCTCATTAGTGACTTATGAATAACTGGGGACTCTCCACTATTTATTACACAAAGTAATAAAAATACAAATAAGACTTATAATTAAAATCAGAAACCGCAGTGTAGTCTGTATATCGCTCTCGAAAACAGAAGAAACACGGACAGATATACATCTCATTATAGAAATTGGTTATTGAGGAAACCTTCCGGTAAAGGTATATCACTTAACGTATTAAGGTCCTAGACTTAGAAAGAGAAAATAACACTTGCAATTACAAAGTAAAAAATAGTAAAAAAATAAATAAATGATACATAAAAAATACAATAATAGGAAAGAGAGAGAAAAAAAAGACAGACATAGAGACAGATAATATATCCACATTCAAGAATACGTAAATCACACAGCTCTCTTATTTGGAATAATCAAAACTCAGCCAGGGAACATTATAACGCATGGTGCGATTAGAAACGACTCTTTTACACAGTAAAGGGTAGTTACATAAAAATGAAGAGTTGCCTCAAGTAGGAGAGCTAATAATTTGCAAAATTTTTATCTGTGTTTATAATTAGGTCTTTTTATGTGACTTTAGTAGCCACTGTCTCCTCTATCCTAAATTTTTTACAAAAAATTGTCAGCAAGGGGTTTAAACAGGACAACTTTTAAGATAACCTTATGTACCGCACCTCGCTACGCATTCAAGCAACAAACAATGATACATAAAACTATCATAACACAAAAAGCGAATGATATGTAAGTGCTACCAAGATTCTGGTACAAGTTGGTAAGCCAAAACCTTGTATAAGTTCTGTTGTAAAAGCCGAAATAATGTGCCTTCTTTCTTGTATATTATCCAAGGTCACCGAGGTGCCTCTGGCTCCCAAAACGCCTGTGCCAAGAAAATTATGCAATTCCATCAACTTCTAATCATTCTCAACCGATTGTGAAAATGACCCTGAGTGTTCTATTAATAAACCAACCAAAACCAGTTTATCAATCAGTTCATCTTTTTGCATTAAAGATTGATGTTAACAGGATCTGATGTGAATCAATGATAATGGCACTAGAATGGTCAGTGTTGCATGATTAACTATAGTGATAGATCACTCTCACACGGAGATGTCTTGTAAACCTCCGAGTGCAGAGACGATACGCCTTAGGTGGGATACTATTGTATCATCAATCTCTCACGATTCCATCCAAATATGTTTCACAGATAGTTATTCTCTCAATTAGAGTGCGAGAAATATGATCTTTCAGACCATTTTAAAATGGTAGTGAGAAGATTACTTGAACACTCATAGAGTTAAACATTATTAAATATCATATATTATCTCTGATCAAATAGTGAATATATCTCTCT
>JABUQX010017162.1:67500-70249 GCA_015478945.1 Trachelipus rathkii | reverse complement strand
CATGACAGGTTCGTTGGAACCGAGGAACTGGTATATATATATGTACAATAGGTACATATATATATACAGCTCAATATATATATATATATATATATATATATATATATATATATATATATATATATATATATATATATATATATATATATATATATATATATATATTTATAACTCTACAACTGTACTCTTAACTGCATATATATATATAAACTTCAAGCATCTCTTGTTATATATATATATATATATATATATATATATATATATATATATATATATATATATATATATAAATACTGCTGCTAATACAATATATTTAATTTTAGCCTTATTATATATATATAATACAAGAGATGCTTGAAGTTTGTTCCAAATTATAAAAATAACTCACCATAATTGGGTCACTTTCAGACTCTGTCCCATCACCTTCAGTGCCTTAATGTTTACAAGTAAGATTCGCTCCAATATTACACTTTATTTCCTCCAATATCCTGGTCTTGGTAGCTTAGTACTTCCCCTCATTTAACCTACGTACCACTCCGAGTTTGAAGTGAGGATGCAGAGATGTTGCCATAAGCAAATCAAAATCATCAAAGATACTGCTAAACCTCGGTTCAAAGCCCTTTTCTTTCCCTTTGTTTGCCTTTGGTTGCTTTAGCAAGTAGTTGACTAAGTTTTTGGCATAGTTAAATTTTCCACCTCTCGTTGCATTTCCCCGATCTTGTCCTTGAGGAAGAAGAGATTAGGCAATAGGACTCCCGCGTACCCATTCTTCTCTTCCTGCAACATATCAAGCCTAACAGCAATAGGCGCCATTATTTCGATGTACTCCGCAATTACCTCCTTATCACTTTTATTAAATACTGTTGATTTGTGTCATGCGACCATCAAGGTTCTTAAACAGGTCTTTTATAGAATCGTATAGGGAGTTCCAGCGAGTAACACTTGGTGTTTTAAGCTTTGTTCCCAACTCCTTCTTAATTCTCGCAGCAGTTGTAGTTTCCCTGTTTTGGGCATTCCACAGTTCCTGTGCTTTGGTAAGTGTCTTATTAAATGAATCCTTGGTACCAGAGGACCAGCGAGGAACATTTGAAACATCCTTAGTAGCCAAGATATTTAATGTGTAGGAAATGCAACGGCGATGTTCAGTTAGGCTAAGTGCATCATGTTCTTCAAGCAGATTTTCTAGCTGGAGAGGTTTTGTCTACAGAACCTCTGTGTCACTAATTTGCTCCATCTCTTCACGCGCAACCACTATCTCTGCAATCGGTGCCTGTTCTTCTTCCTCTTTGTCACCCGTTTCTGCATGAGCATCCACCCGAAAGGCTGCACATAAATTTGCATCATTATCTGTTGTAATGCAGGCAACCTGAAGATAAATTTTTTAATTTGGTTGTTTCCTTATTAATTTTTGATGAATATCCGTAATATTGTTGGCTAGGACTGTGCTGGTCTGAGAAACAGATAACTCTCTAGAGGCAAGGACAGACTTCTCTCTCTTCAAAGTATTCAAATTAATCCAGTGAACCGTCATCCCCTGAAAACTCCTGTTTGTTGTTCCCAGTCCAGCTGTCTGTGGTTGTGGCCACATAACTGACCTTATATAATGTTGGTTAAATCAGCCTTCCTTATTATGCATGACATCCAGATCCCTCATCACTTTTCTTCTGGAGGGTAGGTGGAAATCAGAGTTCAGGTAGGACAGGAATTCGACAAAGAACTCAGACTCCACAATGTAAATAGGCCAAATGTCATGTAGCAGAAATCTAGAAGCAAAAATATTTGATGAGAAATGATATTAATGACAAATGAAACTTGGTATTTTAAATTCGAAAATTTTTGTATGGACTGTATTCTGTTAGTTTTTTAATCTGTTAATTGTGACACCATTTATAGTTAACCTGTACTTAATATAAAACACTTACCGTAGTTATAAAGCAACTCAAGAGCTCTCTTCTGTTTAAATATTTTCGACATAGACTGAGGAATGATGGTCTGACGCTTTTTGCTGGGTGTCTCACTGTCTGTTGAGCAGCTCCGGCCCCGCTTTGACCCTCCTTCAATTGCAGTACACAGCTCCTTGTGCAAAGAAGGATGTTTCTAAAAAAAAGTTACAAAACTGAAATCCTTATTCATGTAAATAAAATGTTAAATATTTAATGGTTGAATTATAAAATAAAAAAGAAATAAAATTCAAATAAAAAGTATCAGTGTAAGTTACTTACGATCAAGTAGTGCGATTTCAAGCTATGTGTTGATTTAATGTAAAAGCTGATTTTTTTTACATTGGGAGCATTCAATCTTTCCCTTGTACATCACTCTCCCACAATATACTCCTTCTTGCTCTTGACAGACCCAAAGTACTTGATAAGATGGGGCCATAGGTGCTCCAAGTCAGCTTGGCTGCTTTTTTTCATGGGAAGTACAGGAGGCATCACACTCAATAATTGCAAGAGTTACACTTCGACGACTTTCACCGTTTGCAATTCTTTTTCCCTTTAAGCACTTATTCATATGTTTTATTCCAATTTAAACACAAAAACACTAAAAGGTTTAATCGCTAATCACAAGTAACCAATAAACTTAGTAAATTGGCTATAATAATAATAATAATAATAATAATAATAATAATAATAATAATAATAATAATAATAATAATAATAATAATAATAATAATAATAATAATAATAATAATAATAATAATGATAATAATAATAATAATAATAATAATAATAATAATAATAATAATAAT
>JABUQX010017162.1:57500-65000 GCA_015478945.1 Trachelipus rathkii | reverse complement strand
ATCACTATCACTATTAATAACACTATCACCAATTAATAATACTGTCACCAATTAAATAATAACACTATCAATAATTAAAAACACTATCACTACTAATTATTAATATTATCACTAGATTGTAGAATGTTCCAAATCTCTAGCAACCATATGTTAAGCAGCCCTCGATCTTATTGAGCCAAGAAAATGAAGCAGATTCTGAGAGGCGTCACGACACAGTTTACATCCTATCCTAAATCATATTTCAGTTGATCAATTTATTATACGTTGAAGCATTACTCATAATCCAAAATTCTCAAAAGGTTCACAATTCAAAACTTTTTTCGCTTCACCGCAGAAATCGCAGATTAATTTTAATTTTAAATTTTGAAATATAATTTTCATTTAGTTAAAATATTTTTCAGAAAAATAAATTTAGTTCTTGAAAACATCAAATATTTCCTTCATCTACCCTCAAAGTCTTCTCCGACGCTATTCCGTGAAAAACAATCAGTATGTTACAACCTTCTCAAGATCTTTCAGCCTCTTCTGATAATCCATTTCGTTTGTTCTTTTTCTCTTCTCATTTTCTTCTCTTTCTTCTGTATATTAAGCCAACCTACCTCTCCAGAGTCTGAATCATATATATAGGTAAATGCTTCTAAATGAATAAAACTAAGAATTGCAGTTTATGATCCGAAGAAAAAATCAGAAATAAGTGATTTTTATTTATTTTAAACTAAAATTTGTGAGGTTTCAAAAAGTCAATTTTGTGTACTTTTTATTATCTTTCTTGAATGAGTTTTTTTTTTTTTTGTCATTTTCAAAATTATCTTGAAGCTAAATTATTTTTTCATGAGATATTTATTGAGTTAAATGAAAACAAAAACAATACCATAGTGTGAATGCACAGCAGGCTGGTGCACATGCATGGCAGACCGCTAGCTCCAAATGCGCGCTGCGTAAATATATATATATATATATATATATATATATATATATATATATATATATATATATATATATATATATATATATATATATATATATATATATATATATATATATATATATAGTTTGTATAAGGGTGTCTCAGCGAATACGTAACAGCTGTGTATCGCGTGAAGTATTGCGTATGTGACAAAATTTTCTAAATAAAACCTGTGTCCTTTAATTAGCTCTACGAGGTGGAACAGTTACAGTTTATTTTTGCGCATGCGCAGTAGTCCAAATGCGCGGAACTATGTTTTTTTTGAATGGAATGGTATATTTTTTATTCCAGATTTGAAATGTACGTATGAAATTATACATTAATTACTGAAGACACTTTTACCTACTTACCTACTTAAAAACTTACCTTACACGCTATCCACGTTCAAAACATTGAATCGCTACTGGTGTATACGACACACATACTTATATTAACGCACATACCGTATGGTAATGAAGGAACTTACGAACCAAGTAACCTTTCGGACATTACGTTGAAGTAAATTTGGGTGTTTAGAACCAAATCGTGAAACACATAGATACTGTAACGTTGGTATAGTGAATGACATGCCTCGCGATGTGTACTCAGACGACGAAAAACTAGCTATGGTCGAATTGTACATTGCAAATAGAGACTTGCGGTACCCGTGAATTCCATCCATTTGCAATGTACAATTCGACCATGACTCGTTTTACGTCGTCTGAGTACACATCGCGAGGCATGTCGTTAACTATACCAACGTTACAGTATCTATGTGTTTCACGATTTGGTTCTAAGCACCCAAATTTACTTCAACGTAATGCCCGAAAGGTTACTTGGTTCGTATGTTCCTTCATTACCATATGGTATATGCGTTAAAATAAGTATGTGTGTCGTATACACCAGTAGCGATTCAATGTTTTGAACGTGTAATGTATAATTTCGGCTTGCATTCATTTCAAATCTGGGGCTAAATAACCATTCCGTAAACATGGTTCCACGACGGTTACTGCACATGCCTCAAAAAAGCAAACTGTAGAGCCTGGCTGAGGCTGTTAGAAAGAATTGTGCATACACTATACTTCAAGCTTGATAACTGACCCTTCATGAGACACCCTGTATATATATAGGACCTTTTTTACTTCATCACGACATTTATTATTTTCTGACAAATGAATGCATTCGAACAAAAAATTCAGCTTTAACCTAAATTAAAAAATAAGAAATATTCTTACGAAATAAATAGCTTCAATTTATTGTGAAGTACAAAAAAGTTACAAATTTAAGAAAAACAATTCTTTTGAACATTTATTGAGAGAGAAAAAAATACCTTATAATAATTAAATAGTAGTTAAAATTAAATTGTTTTAAATTCAGATATACATTTTAATATACTTTTAAATAAATCCTGACCTTGAAATTGTCTTTTCCAAACAAATTCGCATATATATATATATATATATATATATATATATATATATATATATATATATATATATATAAAACATATTTATATATATATATATATATATATATATATATATATATATATATATATATATATATATATATATATATATATATATATATATATATATATATATATATATAGTGAGATATGGAAAGTTCTATATTTGAATCAGTTCATATTTTCTGAAAAAATTTTCTAAGTTCAAAAAAAAATTTTCTAAGTTCAAGACAGGGGAACAGAGTCAAAGAAATTGCTTTGAGTGGCAAAGCTTCTGGAATTATGCCAGAAGCTTGCCACATAAGCACTATTATCCTTTCTGGACATAGAAATTACAACAGAAAATTTTTCAGAAGGCTACTGAACTGTTTAAATAAATTCTTACCATACTATAACCTTGCTAATATATGCTGCTATATATATAGCATATAACTATATATAATATATATATATATATATATATATATATATATATATAAGTAATGGGTCGAAAACTAACCGTCAAACTGAAAAGTTGCCTGTTTTACCCCACCCTGACCTTTTCTACCCCATCCAAGGATTTTGGCCTTTTTAGCATTTTTTGGCACTTTTTAGCATTTTTAGTTACTTTTTTAACGTTTTGTCCATAACTCAGGTAAGATCCCCAACTCCGGAGGATTTTGGGAATTTTTCCCATTGGCAGCCCTGGACGTCGAAGACAAAGACTTGAAAACCACTTACGGAGATTTTGGAAATTCCAGTCATGTCGGCAGCTGACTTGGAAATTTCCATCATTTCATTAGATTTTGACGTTTGATACGTCAAAGTTAGGTGGTTTTAGGTCGGTGAGACCGAATTTAAGGTCTGGAAGACCGTTTTTGGAGGTTTAGCTTCCCAAAAGGGGGAGCCCCTCAAAGGGGGCTTTTTGGTTCCTAGAAGGTTTTAAATGATCGGTAGATCATTTTTGATGATTCCAATCGATTTATCGTGATCGATTACCCCTATATCGATGTTTAAATCGTCTTTCTACGTGCTCTGGTTGGCTTTTAACAATGAAAAATATAATCGAAAGAAAATAATTACTATAATTAACATTCGATTAATCGCTGTAGTATTCCGACGTCCGGAGCTCCTACAGCTTTTTCTCAAAAAGTATAAGAGGTATAGGTCTGAAACTTGGAATATAATCTATATATGGGATAAGCTCAAAACCGTGTAAATTTCAAGTCTGTAGGATGTATATAGAGGGGGGTCACCCCCGAGAGCGTAGCCGCTACGCCCGCGTTTATACCCTTTTGGCTTTCCAAACCCGAGATTGAGTTAAGCCTAACGAGAGTTAGGTTCGAGCGTGATGACGTAATCTCGTCGCACACGAGATTACGTCAGTGCGCGAGCGCGCGCACATACATCGTCCCTTCCATATTATTATTATTATTATTATTATTATTATTATTATTATTATTATTATTATTACATCGAGAGAAGTGATCCCGAAGGGATCACTTCTGAGTTGTTTTAATATCCCTTCTAGGTATCCTACTTCTAATTTATCTTCTTCTTCGTCAGCTTCTGCATCTCCTCCGTCAGCCCCTTGTTTTGCGTTCGAATCCGATTCAGTCTCCTTCAGAGACTTCTACTACGACATAGCGTTCATTCACCTTTGTTTCGCCTTCCTAGCCATCGACTCAAGCTCCAGGTTCGCTGATTATTGTGTGTGATAAACTGATCCCTGGCGAGTTTTGGTGACCCTAGGTCACCCCTAAGGGGGTGTTGCCCCCTTAGCGCCAAGGTCAAATTCGTCCTGAAAACCATGTTAGGCTTAACGTATCGGGCTAAAATTTGGATGTGAGCTATATGATGACGTAATCTCATCGTAGACGAGATTACGTCCCTCTGCGTCTCCCCGTAAGGGGGGACGTAGCTCCCCTAAAAAATTAAAATAATCTTAGAAGATTGAAACTCGGAGACAGGATAGAGGAGTCGGAGTCGGAGACGGAGTTGGAGTTGGATTCGGCTTCGGAGTCCAGGGACCCCACCGGAGGGGGTCCCCAGTTGAAAAAAAAGAAGAAATGCATGGAATGCAAAACAGAGGAAGAAGAAGAAGAAAGAAGAAGAAAGGAAGAAGAAGAAAGGAAGGAAGAGGAAAGGAGGAAGGAAGAAGAATGAAGAATGAGGAAGGAGGAGTCTGAGAAGGATTCAGAGTTGGTAGTGGCACCGGTGCTGGAGCCGATGCGGTGCCTAGTTAATAAACATCCATATAACAACAATGTTGGGGTCTTTATATAGGTTATTGGGTCTGTAGATTTCGAAAATAATGGTTTCAGAACCATCAAGAAAAAATAAATAAAAAAATAAATAATAAAATTTCTTATTCTTTTTGTTTATAACTTACAAATTTACGTTTTTACATACCCTAAATCAGTAAATCACTAAATCAAACCACCATCCAGCCACCATCCCGCTCCCCCTCCTATCCATCCTTGAACTATTGATCTATTGATTCAAGTCACATTTCGAGTATCATTTTGGATAAACATAACATAAAATCAAGTTCTTTATACAAACATCAAACAATATATGCTGACGTAACAAAGTTTTCACATTAATAAAGCTTACTTAGCATCATCTGAACTATGAATATAACCCACAACGACAAACCTAGCCCATCTTAAATAGGAATAAATGGTTAACGTTAACAAAGTTTCACACTTAACACCAGTAAAGTAACTAACATAACATCCAAAAACGTAACTTATTCACACTTTGTCGAGCATGTCTCTAACATAGCAATGTTAATTTTACATTAACATGGTAATATTTAACAAAAATTTACTATAACCTTGTGTAATTATCATACAGACCAGCGAAAGTATGCTAACGTAACAAAGTTTTCACATTAATAAAGCCAGCATAACATTACCAGAACTAAGAATATAATATACAACGACAAACCTGACACATCTTAGGCAAGAATAAACTGCTAACATTAACAACGATCCAAACTTATCAACAGTAAAAGTAACTAACAAGACTCACAAAAACATAATCCATTCATACTTTATCAAACATATCTCCAACATGACAATGTTAATTTTACATTAACATAGTAATATTTAACAAAAAAAAATTAGCATAACCTTACCTAACCAGCATAATACCTAATGGGTAAAGACAAACAAAGTAAAGTTTTACTCTCTGTAAAGCTAAACTATGAACATTACATACTTAACACACACACACACACACACACACACACACACACACACACACACACAACAACAACAACAACCAGACGAATAAACAGCCATCATCATCAATGTAGTCAATAAATCGAACATACGAGGGAAGTAAAACAAGTTTTCGTATTTTATAACATATAATTTTCATTGAAAAAGCGTTATATAAATACATAAAAACATATAAATACATAAAAATATAAGTTTATTTTAAATATATTAATTCATCTGATCAGCGAACATAGGATTCAAGTTGGGTAAGCTCTATATATCTCTCTAAAGATTCAACATCCTTTGAAAGGATGTAAGTATAAATGCCTTCAGCAACACTAAACCATTTTTTGGCGTATGACGATTCAGCAGCACTCATTTTCTCATACAAGAGAGAAGTAAACTTATCCAAACTGATAGTTATTAACGCACTCCTGTATACTGAATTATACGGGAAACCATATGTTTCGGTGTAAATATCCCAGATTACACCATGTGCTATATGTATTAAGTCCTCAAGTATGTCAACATCGTTAAGGTGCGATGTTAATTCGTTTTTTATTTTAAGCAATGCTGTAATATTTTCAGATGTACGATCTTAAGCATGAAGGTCACACAATCGATGGGTTTCCAATAGTTGCGTACATCAATGGTTTTAATACCGTCACATGATGAGAACGCAGCGTCTATTCTATTATCACCTCTCACACTGTCACCTCTGATAGATATTTCACTACTCGTCGATCCATCAGATAACACACACTTATCCTCTAGCCATGCAGCTGCGATATCGATAATCTTGATGAATCCATCAGCACAAACGAATAAAGATCTATTATTTGACTCTCTGGCAGGAATACAAGCAATGTATCGGTATCCATCCGGTTGACGATTAAATATAAATGACACATCGTTAGGAATAACGAAAGTCTGCGTGAAGATATCAACAACAGACGTGGAGATGCGGGGAGATGTCATCGTACCAGTACAGCGAAAAAATGTCCTACTGACGGAAATCGTATGCGTAAACAACCCTTATAGGTAATGAGATTCTTTCTTTCAACCAATCAGAAGAAAGTAAACAAGAATACAACGCACGAACAAACCATATCAGTTCAAAAAGGGTATATATTCTCGTTAGACAACAACAACAACAACAACAACTTAGGTCCCCTAACTATCTTTATCAAATATAACAACAACAACAACAACAACAACAACAACAACAACAACAACAACAACAACAACAACAACAACAACAACAACAACAACAACAACAACAACAACAACAACATAGTACAAAAATAAGTTCTTTATATACCAACCAACGAATATATGCTAACGTAACATTGTTTTCACGTTAATAAAGCTAACATAGCATTACCAGAACTAAGAATATACTGTACAATAACAAAATCTAACACACCTTACGCTAGAATAAACAACTAACATTAACAAAGTTCCATACTTAACAGCAGTAAAGTACCTAGCACAGCGTACAAAACGTAACCTATTCACACTTTTTCAAGCATATCTCTAACATATCATTGTTAATTTTACATTAACACTATTGATTTACATCGCATTTCGAGTATCATTTCGGATAAACATAGCACAAAAATGAGTTCTTTATATACTAACCAGCGAATATAGGTTAACATTACAATGTTTTCACAATAATAAAGCTAACATAGCATCATATGAACTAAGAAAATAATGTACAACGACAAACTTAACACAACTTACGCACTAATAAACAGTTAACATTAACAAAGTTCCACACTTAACACCAGTAAAGTAACTAGCATTGCATACAAAACGTAACCTATTCATACTTTTTAATAAGTTCTATATATACTGACCCACGAAGATATGCTTAC
>JABUQX010017162.1:45000-50000 GCA_015478945.1 Trachelipus rathkii | reverse complement strand
TTTATAACAGTTAAACGTGAAAATACTTCCACTGTAAAAACATTCCATAAAATGTGTTTGGTTTGTTTTTTTTGTTTTTTTTTTTTTATATTTGTAGCGGAACATTACTAAATAATATGAAAAGAGACATTGGTACGTTCTTTACAGAAGACTTTTTTTAAACTATCATTAATCAAATAGATTCAATAAATCAAAGCTATAGTCAACCTCCCAGACCCCTCTCTCTCTCCCAATCAATGACGTGAGTCCATTAAATAGGCCGGCAGACGGAATAAAGTCAATATTTGGAACCTTACATATTGTTATTTTTACAAAGTCAGAGATGAGATTGATAAAAAGTCGGGAAATTCATCTCTAGAGGGGAAGGAAAAAAAGGGACAATTGTTTCATGCTGCTTTAAAACGCATTTATAATATAAGGCAGAGAACACGTTATACGGAAATTAATTTTTATATATTGTTGAAAATTGACGTAGCAATTATATTGAGAAATTAATTAATATATATACCGTCTAAGGCAGCGGAAACTGGATTATTGATGAGTATAATACGAGTACTATACGGCTACGGTAATGATATATATAGTTAATATAATGTATAAGCTATATTAAGTATATATGTATCATAGTATATAGGGTATATAATTAGATATGTTCGTTATATAATACTATATAGTACTAATATGATATCGTATGATGAGTGCTAGTATGAGTCAGTATATATTACGTAGGTATAATATATAGTATTATATATATATATATACGCGAATATATATCTAGTATACTATATATAATAGATTATACGTAATAAATTATAATATATATAGTATAATATATATATATATATACTAAGTATATATAGTATATATATACTAATAGGTATATAATATTAGCTATAGTATAAGTATATGTATATATAATAGCTATATATGTGTATATAGTAGTACTATAAGGAATTTTAGATAGTCATATATATATAAACCTATCTACTATATTATATTATATAATATATATTATATAGTAACTATATATATATAGTCAGTACTATATAGTATATGGTATTATATATATAAACAATATATATATACTATATAGTAATATATATATACTATATATATATATATATATATTAGTATAATATAGATATATAGTTGTACTATATATGTATACTTATGGGGATGATATATATGTATTTATATATATAGTAAGTATATATACTATCGAGTAAGCGAGGATATAGTCTATATATATAGTTAGTATATTATATATAGTATACTACTATGTATATCGATGCTATAGGCTAGGTATATTTGATATAGTGTTGCTATAGTATATATAGGGCCGTAATACATTATATATCATAATTAGCCGTATATTATATAGTACTATATATTTACTTAGGTGAGTAGTTTTTGATTTAAGTTATATATATATAAGTAGTATATATTATATGTATACTAGAAAAGTTATGGTATGTATATATTATGTATATATATATAGTCTTACGGTCGTATATATATATATAAGTATTAGATATATCTATATATAAATATAATTGTTAAAATCATTATATATGAATATTAATATATAATATATATATAGCGACAGGACGCTGCTAGGAAAAAACGGAGGGAGAGCGTGCTAGAGGGTGGGAAGGGGTATATATATATTTAAGTAATAATTAAGGTATATAGCATATATATATATACTATATTTAAATTAATATTATAGTATGTATAAATATATATAGATATATATATAATTATATTATTATAGTATATATATACGTATATCGTATATATTAATAGTATAATAGTAGGTTTATATATATAGTATATTAAATATATTAAGGGTTCATACAGAAACGATACCAAAATTATTTTTAGGTAAATATATACTTAAATGTCACTATATAATATAGATATGTGAGGGTAGGTATATGAAACGTATTAGTTTGGTATATATTTATTATAGGTATATTTATAATTATATATATAGAGAATAGATATATATATATAGTATATGTATAGTATATACACATAAGTATATATACTCATAAGTAATTACATAATATATATATATTGTACTTATAATATCATAATATATATATATAAGTATAGATATATATATATATTTGATAGTAAATATAGTATATATATATAGTATATATTATACAGATTTACTAGTAATTTTTTTTTTTTGTATTTTTTTTTTTTTTAACAGTTGTCCAACCGGACGCATCCAACTCCCAGGGGCAGAGCCCCTATTCAAGGAGGGGGTGTTTACAAGCGGCCTCAGATCAAATTTCATCCGCTAGGGCAAATTACGCAGATGAGCGGCAGCAGCAGGCCTTTGAGAAGTGGGGGAGGAACTATAAATTCGCAGCAGGCGGAACCACAGAGATGGAAGGAATTCCAAGAAAAGAGGTGGCAGGAAAAGACAGCGAAGCACCTGCAGCAACTAGTCTTGGAGTTCCAATATCAAACGACAAACTCATCGTGCAGATTACGCCCTCTTGTACTACGTAGGAGCGACGGGTAAAAGGTGGTCGGGTACGGTCCTGGGCGTGACTAAGCTTCCCTCGAGCACCGTGCCACTGAACGGGTTCCTCTTTAGAAAGGAGTTAAAAAAGTCACGCAACATCGCGACCGCAGAAGATAGAGGGATCACGTGAACTGGAGAAGGTATGGGACAATCTATATGATAGCCTCTTTGGCCTTTGACTCGACCACATCCAAAAGCCGCGCTGAAACAGAGTCCCCCAGAGTATGAGAGCAGTACTCCATACAAGGGCCCGGATGAGGCCCTTTGTATACTGCATGGAGCGACTGAGAGAGGAAAAAAAAGTCTGCTCGCAGTCTATAACAGACTCCCAGTTTCTTTGAGCCGCCTAGCAACATATGTGAATGTTGAGGTTCTCCAAGCACATTTTTGGTGCTGTTTATGTTAGGCCAGGATGTTTATGATTGTCAACAGTGAGAGCACGGCAGGAGAAACCGTCGAAAGAGATAGGAAGTTTCTGGAGGTGTCGCACCTTGGAGAGGGCAGATTATGTAGAGAGTTATGAGTTCTATTTTAAAGGAATTAGAGAATTTCACAGGGTTCAGGACTGACTCGCCAACACACGGAGAATTCTATCCCAGATTCAGCGAGAATAGAATCGGACAGAATAAGGACGAGATGGCGAATTCTGAGGAAGTAAAAAGAAGGGGCAGCAATTGAAATGGAGTTGAAGAAGAAGGGGTCGAGTTATGCGGGCGGATATGAGTGACAAGAGTTGAGATGTGCCTCAGGTGTTAGAAGATCATTAATGAAAAGTAGGAATAAAGTAGGAGGATAAGACAGAACCGAGGAACACCACTTATTACAGAAAAGGGAAGAAGAAGTCGGCCCATCAACAACAGCCGATATATTGAGCGATTTGAAAAGAAACTAGACATCAAGTAAAGCAACGTGAAGGAGGAATACCCGAAAGGAGGGGAGGCTTGGAGAGCCAGGTGACGGCGTGCCTACCGGTAACTGGCTTTGATAATGTCAAGCGCCACCGACGCAAGTCTCCCCGTAGTTCTAAAGGGCGGAAAAACCATAAATTCAGTAAGAATAGAAGTATATGTCGCCAGTAGACGCCTCTGAGCGCCGAAAGCCGTACTGGCGATCGGAAAGAGTTTCCAGATGGTCCAGATGATCTAAGAAGTAGGAGTTGAGAAGAGTTTCAAAATCTTTTTAGATAGAATACAAGTAAGAGCTATAGGGCGATAGTTTAGATCAGAAGGATCAGAGCGGCTTCTTCTTTCGGATAGGGTTGGACATGTCGTGCTTCCAACACTCGAGGGAAAGTGTTAGTTTCGAGACATAGAGAATATAGCTTGAACGAGGGGCGGTGGATAGCACGGAGCACATCCCCTCAAACCTCGGGGAGGAATGCCATCCGGTCCACCGCCTTCCTAAGCGCTTTCGTGATTTCAGGAGCCATGCACTCCCGATCGGAATGTAATCACCAGGCAAAGGCATAGGAACACCCTGACGAGGAGAGGCAGGAGGATGAGGTATGCCAGATATCGCCAGAGGTTGGAGTTAGATTCAGGAATAGGAAGGCGGAAGATTGGCCTTTTCAGTCTGAGAATTAGCAAACAGACACATTAGAGCGAATAAGAGGCGGAAAGACCAGCATTTACAGGAAGTTGTTATGAGAATGTCTTTTTGGCAAGAGGCCCCAGAAGATTTTGTCAGTAGAGGCCTAGGAACCAAGGAGGGTTAGCGCACTTTTAGTTTAACTGGAACGCCGCTTTGCTCGTCGAAGACGTGATCCCTGCACGATTTCTACGCGGAAACTATATATATATATATATAGCCTTACTTATATATATAATATGATATAGATAATATATACTATATATATTCATAATATATTATATACTATATATATATCATATAGTATTATAGTGTATACTAATATTACTAAACACTGACAAGTGAGATATACTATATAATATGATATAAAGTATTATATGTAATATTAATGAACGCCTCGTGGCGCGCAGGAGGTTGAGTCGCCGCTTCTCAATACGAGAGGACGCTGGTTCAAATCCTCCGCGTAGCAGTTTGGACGTTTTATTACCTGGGGGGCCAAGAATTAAAACTGACCCTGCCGGACACCTCCGACTGGTGGCTCTGCGTTCTGGGATAGCCGCTTAAAGTTCGATTTCTGTGGCCTCCGTGGTTACCGCGAAGCTACCTTGCATTAGGGGATAAAGCACGTTAAAAGGTAAGTAAACTATAATTATATTATATTATACTAATATTATATATTATATATTATATATATATATATATATATCTATATACTAATATATTATACTTCTGTATAACTATGCATCTCAATATATTTTTCGCCAAAAGATTCAAGTCCTTCGGGTATGATCGTAGCCTGTAATGTCAATTTGCAGCACTAGTCTACTCTTCAGTAATAAGCAGCGTTCAAATGTTTTTCCATTCTTCTCAT
>JABUQX010017162.1:0-2500 GCA_015478945.1 Trachelipus rathkii | reverse complement strand
GGCTCCAAACTGGAACAATAAAGCAACTACTCGATATAGTTTGTGCAAGTTTGAATATTTGGACAACTCCACCACAGGAGGTTCATTGCCACCTTGAACAACAGCAAAAACAGGAGATGCTGTTTCCAGAACAGCAGATGGCCAGTAAATACTATTTAAAGAGAGCCATTTTGGCCCTTTTGCCCAGAAGGACATGTTCTTTTGGAACCCTTTGGAATGAAATACCTCTGGTCAGAAGGTCCGCTGGATTATCTTCTGTTCTGACGTATAGAAATTTAGGACTTAACGAATATTCCTCTTGAAGCGAAGAGCTCATGGCGCGAATATCTTGCACACGATTCCTCACGAATATTTGCTTAACTTTCGAGATCCTATTTTGGATCCAATGAAGAGTTATCTGCGAGTCGGAGAATATGTTCAATTCCTTGAACTTGACACCCGACAGTCCACTTAACATTTGTGGTAAGCACTTTAATGCTAAAAACACAGACAATAACTCCAAACAGGGAAGCGTTCTTCCTTTTGCAGGAGCGATTTTTCCCTTTGACCAAAGAAGATTTGGACCCTCTGCCGCTGATGAAACATACACCACGAAGCCATAAGCAACAGTGCTTGCATCGCAGAATATATGAATACTTAAATCAGAGTCACTTGACTCAAATGAAGATCTTCTAAAAGAGACCTCCTTCAGAGAGTTAAGGTCCTTGCTCAACTTCTCCCATGAATTTTTGATTTCGGGAGCGATTATATCGTCCCACCCCATGTCCACTTCCCAAGTTTTCTTCATAAGAAGACGGCCTCGAACGGTGACGGGGAGGTAAAGGCATAGGGGATCGAAAACTTTTGAAATCTCCGACAGGAGCTGTCTCTTGGTAGAGACAATATCTAATGAAAAGTCACTAAGACTCAGACTATCTTGAACGGTATTATATAAATACCCTAAAACTCTTTCTTCATCACTTTGATGAGTTGCAAGTTTACCCTCCTCCTTGAATATTTCTTTGAGATCTGGACAATTTGAGTTCCAGGAGCACAAGTTGAAGCCCCCCTCACTCATACGTGAGGTGGCCTCTCGAAAAATATCTTGAAGTTCGTCTACAGACGAAGAAGTGTACAAAAAATTATCAACGTACAGATTATTTTGAAGAAGAGAGGTACAGAGATCAGGAGGGTATTTTTTGGCGTGATGTTGTATCACAGCCCCTAGCACGTAAGGGCTGACAGCCAACCCGAAGATGATGGTGGCATAACGGTAAGTGAGTAACTCGCCATCAGCCTCCCAGAAAAAACAGAAGCGATTTCTGTCCTCTTCTAACTTTAATTTGATCTGGAGGAAGGCCTTTGAAATATCCGCCAGAACGATGAATTTGTTTGTTCTGAAGGACAGTAATAATTTAAATAGGGAAGCGATTAAATCTACCCCTGGATACGATGCCTGATTAAGTGAAGGACTACAACCTATCTTCAGGCTGCAGTTAAAGACGGGACGAATTTTTGTCGTCACTTGAAGGGCCTGTTTTATTATAGGTCTGTGGGGTATCCAGATGAATTTATGATAATCTTTCGGATGCACCTCCACAGCCTCCACAATACCTTCTCTTAGGTATTCCTTGAATATTTCCCCATACTTGTTAAGCAAGCCTTGAGCAGTCAATTTCCTTTTGACTCGTTGCATCGTTGCAAGAGCAACGTGATGATTTGATGGGACCTGCTCAAGAATATCTTGAAACCACGGAAGTTCCACGTGGTATCTTCCGTCTCGGAACTCTATCCCTTCGTGGAATCTCTTGATGAATATTTCGTCAATGGAACCCTGGTCCCGCTCCTCATTGATACCCAAAGACTCTAATTTATAGAGGTTCTCCAGGCCCAAGTCCAAATCAGACTCAGTGTGGGTATGTAAGAGTGGGTTGAAGTACGAAGGTACCGGTTCCACTACAAGATTGATTACATGTTCCGGGACGTTCCTGACAGATCTTTGAATATTTGAAGGTATGGGGAGCTCGGAATTCTGTCATGATTTTTTGACAGCTTTCGGCGAAGAATTCTTCCCAAAGATTTTTTCATTTTGGGAAGGTGACAAAAAAGATGTTACAGGCCCGAAAGGCACGTGCCCATGACAAGTTTCTAGGGCACTGCCCCGAATGCATTTTACCGTTTTAAAATGCTTTAATAAATGAAGAGCATCGATGCCCAGCAGCCCATGAATATTTGAAACCCTGTCAACATTATTATTTTGATAGTGACTATCTGCCACTTTGAAACCATTTTGGGTAATATTTTTCATAGCCTCCGTCAGGCCTTTTACATAAAAGCCGATATCCAATTCAGAATCAATATTTACAGGTAGGCTAGAATATTTCCCACAACAAATGCCCATCTCTAAATTTAAAGACCGCAAGGATCTTAATTCCTCTCCCAAAAATGTTTTAATGGAGCTCTGATGACTAGGAAGACTATTTTCATTGACTCCCAATTTTTTAAGAATGCTCCTATGAAA
>JABUQX010017161.1:10000-13094 GCA_015478945.1 Trachelipus rathkii | reverse complement strand
CAAAAAAATTCCTTTCGCTACTCTCGATGAATAATTAAAAAAACTATCAATCAGCTAATAAGAAAACATAAATAAATTAAATTTTAATATTTTATGCATGGTTTTTTTATGGTTTTAAACCAGTGGTTTTTTTATGTGGTAAACCATGGTTAAACAATGGTTATTAACCAATCGTTTTAAACCATCCACCTATATATATAATTATATATATATATATAATGATTGCGTCAAAAGATTGGTTGTTTCGTATCGGTTAGGACAATAAAGATTTTCTTCGCATGGTTATAGGGCTTCATGGCTAGCAACCCGTCCTGCCTGTTGTTGTATTACTTCCTGACCAGCGTTGAAATCTTATGACGCCTGAAGCAAGACCTCTGGGGGAGCTCTGGTAGAACTATTTTAAGGCCGATGAAGGAAGATGCGAGTTCTACGAAACGGCGCAAAAAACCCTACCTGAAGTGATAACTAGAGACTGACTCGAAACCATGACAGCCGAGCAATGATTTTTTAGGTGCTTTGGGTAAGACTTTCGGGCTAGAGAAGAAGATGCTGGACCAAATGAAAGGGAGAAAGCCCTTCCTGGAAGTTGTTATAGATTATAGATATAATCTCCATTACCCCCCGCTAAAATTTTTGTGAGCTACGACATTGTATTATATAGATATATAATATGAATATTATATAATATATAAAATATATATATATATATATAATATATTATATATATATATTATAATATAATAAATAATAATATAATATATATATATATTATATAATATATAAATAGATATATATAATATATATAAATATAGATATATAAATATATATATTATATTATATATATATATATAATATATATAAGAAAATTATATATGATTATATATATTATATTTAGTGATTTAAATTCATGGCCGGAGAATAAATTTTCATTTCCCTTTAAATTTTTAGCTCTCCATTATATTATATATATATATATATTATATAATATAGTATATATAATAATATATATATATATTATATTATATAATTATATAATATATATTATATATATATATCTATATATCTAAATATATATAAATATCTGTAATCACTCGAATTAATATAGTATATATATATAAATATATTAATATATTATATATTATATATATATAATAGAATATATATAGTATATATATATATATATATAATGATAATATATATATATATATATAATATAAATATATATAATATAATATATATATATATATATATATAATTAATAATATATATATATATATATATAAGATAATAAATATATATATTATATGTATATATATATATATATAAATATATATATAATAATATATATATATATATTATATTATATAATTATATATATAATATATATATATATATATATATAAATATAATATATATATATATATAGTTAATATACGGTATATAATATATATATATATATATATAATATAATATATATATATATATATTATATATATATATATATTAGTATATATATATATAATATATATAATAATATATTAGTATAATATATACATATATATATAAGTATATTAAATATATAAATATAATATATATATAATATTATATAATAATATATATAATATATTATATATTTATATATAATATATATATATAATATATATATGATATATAACAATATATAGATATATATATATATATATATTATATATATATATATAATATATATATATATATATATAATATAGATATATAATATATATATATAGATACATATATATATATATATATAATACATGTTATTATATAATATATAATTAACAATAAATTGTTTCCCCCAAGAATGGAATTAACTGAAATTTAAAGAGGGCTATGCTACCATTTTCCATATTTCTTTGAATAAAATAACGGGATATTGGAACGGCAAACACTTGATTGGTGTTATTTAATATTCTATATCAAGAAAATGTAAGAGAAAAAAAATTAACTGCACAAATATTTTGAACTTAATGCTCTTTTTCAGTGACAGAACAAAAATACAAAATCTATGTAGATGTAAAGGAAGATCTGTATTTCACCACGATCGTACCATGAATATTTAGGTAGATGTAGAGGGAGATCTGAATATTAAACCAAGATCGTACCATAAATAATTAGGAAGATGCAGAGGGAGACTGTATTTCACCACATCGCGATGTCGTACATGAAATATTTAGGTAGATTGCTAGAGGAGACTTAGTTCAAACCGATCGGTACCACGGAATATTTAGGTAGATATAGAGGGAGACTGTATTTCACCACGATCGTCCCACGAATATTTAGTAGATGTAGAGGGAGACTGCATTTCACCACGATCGTACTACGAATATTTGGTAGATGTAGAGGAAGACTGTATTTCACCACGATCGTACCACGAATATTTAGTAGATGTAGGGAAGACTGGTATTCACCACGATTCGCTACCATGAAACTTAAGTAGATGTTGAGAGGAGACTGGATTTCACCACGTATCGTTTACCACGAATTTTGGTTAGATGTAGAGGCGGACTGTATTCACCACGATCGTACACGAATATTTAGTAGATGTAGAGGATGACGGTACTTCACCACGATGTCGTACCAGAATATTTAAGTAGATTTAGAGGGAGACTGTATTTCACCACGATCGTACCACCGAATATTTGGTAGATGGAGAGGAAGACTGTATTTCACACGATCGTACCAGAATATTTAAGTAGATGTAGAGGGAGACTGTATTTCACCACGATCGTACCACGAATATTTAGGTAGATGTAGATGGGAGACTGTATTCCACCCACCGATCGTACCACGAAATATAGTAGATGTTAGAGAAGACTGTATTTTCACCACGATGTACCATGAAGATTTAAGTAGATGGTGAGGGAGAGCTGTATTCACCACGAATGTCGTACCACGAACATTTAGGTAGATGTAGAGGGAGACTGTATTTCACCACGATCGTACCATGATATTTAAGTAGATGTAGAGGGAGACTGACTGTCCACGATCGTACCACGAATAATGTTAGGGTAGATGGAGAGGAGACTGTATTTCACCGACGTACCACGAATAT
>JABUQX010017160.1:85000-102500 GCA_015478945.1 Trachelipus rathkii | reverse complement strand
ATTATCCTAGCCTCTATTAGCAAAATGAATGATAACTTTGGTTTATATTTCTGTGGCTAGCTATGAATACTCATTGGTAGCTGATTTATGTTAGTCTTTTCCTCCCTGGTAAAATTAAAAAAATAAGTTTTGAGCCTTTTCAGAATAGAGAAACATCTTTCTGAAGTGCACGTGCTGTGAGTGAGGGTAGATGCTGTAAAATCTTATACTATCCAGTATTTGTATAGACCAAGATTTAAAAATTCGTAAACCTTTTTTAGATATCGGTGAAATCATTTTACTAAGATTGGTAAAGATGGATTTGTGACTCACTGGTTTGAAAAATCAAGAAAACAAATTTCATTTGATTGATGATTTTTTGTATTACATTAATTTGACACTGGTATACTCACTTCTATTAAGATAAATAGTTATAAGTGAAACCTTTGTAAATTAGTTTTGAAAATTTTTACTGACTTTGAGCAAAATCTTACAAAAGCATTACGTTTTCAGTATGATTAAAGGTAGTCGCTGTCACATGATTTTTAGACCGCAATGAATAATGGAATAGTGGTAAAGAATAAAGTTGGAAATCATACTTAAAGTATAACAAATTATGCGTGATTAGAACCGCAAAGATTAATGCTTGAAGAAGGTTCAAACATCTTTATCAATCTCACCCTGAAAGTTTAAGTTACCATTTTGTGAAACTTCTCTTAAATTGTACCCATCCATTATAAACTTTCCCACCGATCTTATCGGCATGAACGAGCTTATGGTCCACTTATTTTCGTTGGTAATTTTTTCCTACTTTTTATGATATAATAGTTTCTAACTTGGTAAACAAAATAGTGCAAAGTTGTTCGTTCCAACATGAGTCTCAAGTCTCCAACAAAGAATAATATACAATGCTATATATATTTTCGGTAGTTTTGAATAACACTTTTATCTAAAACCTTTCTTTCATTGCTGCTGCACCACCATGATGTTGGTCAATCAGAACGTCACTATTTATTTTAACTTTCGTAGTATTGCCTCCTATATATATTCCCCTTTGTTGTAAGAAATCAATTAAAATTTAATCAGGTGGAACAATTACTCTTTGGGTTAAGCAAGATGGTGTAGTTCTGGTGGATTTTACTGAAGAAATATTTTTAGGGTTATGTTTCTAATCATATTTTTATCCAGAAAATTGTTTGATGATGACTTGTTCAAACTTTTTCAACTTGTGAAGTTTTAAATTAAAAATCATCTCACATTTGAGAAGGTAGGGGAGAATTATGCGGATTCGCCAACTTTACAAACATTTTAAAAGCCCTGTCTATGCTGCGAATCCCAGTATAATTATGTTGCTTCCTGAAAAAAAGAGATTTTATGAGCGCTTCCTTCACTTTATGCCAAACTTTGACGCGGTGAACAAGAGCTCCAATGAGCTGAAGAAGAAAAATCATATATGCATCATCCACTATATTTTTGGAGGTATGTTCCACTAATGCGCATTTTTTTATGTATTTAAATAAACTATGTTGAACGGGTCACTACAATCAATTCATAATATAAAGGCCCATTCTAGAAAGCACTAACTTCGACCAGTGGTTCTACATACCTCGACGAACAAAAAATATAAATTCTTTAAACCTATTTACTTTGGAAGTGGGTATGTACTCATGGATTTGAAGTAAATATGCAGTATTCTCAAAGGATAAGAACTTAAATTTGTAGTGAGGGCTTTGTTTCTGTTCATCGATACAACTGATATATGGTAATCACAACAAAAAGAAAATGGGAAAGGTTTTTTTAAAATAGCTTTGCCTGAAATGAAATAATGCTCAGTAATTTTATCAGATAATAGGGTTTTTAAATAAAAAGCTTTACTCATGAATGTCAACATCACTAAACATGCAAGGCACGTTATTTTGGGAGAGCTTGAACAATTAGAAAGTCACTATTTATTTCAACCTTCAAAGTATTGCCTTCGTTATAGATTCTCCTTTTGTGCTTTTAACAGCTATATTAAACCGAAAGAAATCTTCAGGAATCATAAATATGTTCCTTATCATTATGTGTTTTTAATTTTCTTTGATTAGTAGTTATTTATTATTCTGAAATTAAAATTCATAAAAGTTTTTTACGCTTGGTCACTTGTGGGGAGTTCAAACCCCGAACCCCTTCCAGTTATGATCTGATATACATATATATAGCATATATATATATATATATATATATATATATATATATATATATATATAGAAAGTTATATATATATATATATATATATATATATAAAAAAGTATATATATATGGAAAATATATAATACTGTGTATGTTTCCAAAATTAAGCTGTGAGGGAAATATAAAGCTTTGATTATTTTTATTTTTTTCTATGTACATTATCAAACAAAATCTACAAACGCTCATGGTGCCAGATGCGATTTTTTAAACAATGCAGGCGAAATAAATTATAAACATAAAAAGGGTCACGGGCGATTTTATGGTATTATGCAGTAAGTTATGTTGAGTTACGTTAGTTTACATTGATTTAAACTTTAATATTTCTTTAATTATTTTTCGTATTAGAACCAAAGTGACTGCAAACTTAATCTCTATGCTATATTGTTAAAAACTCTAAAGTGGTTAAAATACAAAATTTTACAAAATACCTTTAAGAAAATCCACTGAATAGCCTATATATATATATATATATATATATATATATATGTTATTATACATAATATATATATATATATATATGATATATATATATATATATATATATATATGTGGGTATGTTTAAAGGATACTATGATTGCTTGTACACTTTTGCAAAATTAGAAAATTATTGCATTTTCCAATTCATTAACTATATATTAGCACACACTTGTACACTTTGAGTGGTTTCATGCTCAAGTTTTATTTACGTTCAAAGTTTAATACTCAAAAGACTACCTCTATGAAATTGACTACACTTCTCCCATCTCTTTCCCTTTAGGTCTAATTGGACTCTTAGATGTGCTAAGTTAAACCTTTAAACATAATCGGCATGTTGGAGAATATCTGATTCATAATAATGGTAACTCCTTGACTTTCAAGTAAAAGAGGCCAAATAATTTTTTATTTATTAAAATCAATGAATCTTTCCTCTTTGCCCTTCAAATACTTCCCAATTCCTATTATTTCAGATTTGTAGTACACCATCCATCTACATGAAGAAACAATAACATAATAACATATATATTATATTATTATATTATTACATTATATTATATTATTACATTATATTTTTATTATTAAATATTATTATTATATATATACATTTTATAATATTACATAATATTATTTTTTCATATTATTATTATTATTATTGTTGTTATTATATACATATATATTATATATATATATATATATATTATATATATATATATTACATATATATATATATTATATATTATATTACATGTGTATATATATTATAAAGTATATATATATATATGTTATATATATTATATATATATATATATATATATATTATTATTAAGATTAGGCATATATATATTATATATATATATATATTATTATTATTATATACATTACATATATTACATATATACATATTATTATTGTTGATATGCTATATTATTATTATTATACATGTATTTTTTTTTTAAGATGATATTACATATATTTATACATATGTTATTGTTATTGATAGTGATATACATATATATATTATATTATTATTATTATTACATATACAATGCATGCATATATATATATATATAAAAAGATATTATTATTATTACATATGAAAAGATATATATATATATATTATATATACATACATATATTATATATTATTATATATTATTTTTATATATATATATATATATATATATTATATTATATTATATATTATATATATATATATATTACATATATATATTATTATATATATATATATATACATATATATATTATTATTATATACATATACACATATACATATATTATTATTAATAATACATACATTATTATTATTATTATTATACATAAATAATTATTAATTAGTATGTTATATATTATTATTATTATTATTTTATTATATATATATATATATATATATTATATATATATATATATATATATTTATATATATATATATATATTACAGTATATATATATATATTATATGTATGCTATTACATATTATATACACATTATTATATATATGTTATATTAGTTATTATATATATATATATATTACATATTATTATTATACATATATATATATACATATATATTATATACATATATATATATATTATATACACATATATATATATTATATATATATACATATGCATATATATATATATATATATATATATATATTATATATGTATGATATATATATATATATATATATATATATATTTAGAGGTTAGACTCTAAGACCTCAGCTAATGCGCTCAGCACGAGTTAACACATAGAAAACTATCTATTTTTGACTAAAACTGGGAATTTTAATCTAAAAACTTGTTTATTTTTTTTACTTATTGTGTTGCAAACATGTTACAGAACTAACACGAAAAATATAAGTATAACCCTTATTAAATAACGCTTTTTAACCTATTAAAAATGAGTATATATCTCTGCTCAAAAAGAGGAGAGCGGGGAAACGTTTTTGACGGTTTCCAATTTGAATTTCAGAATAAAATTTATATTAGTGAGTGTTTATAATATGTTGAATACCAGTACATTATAAAATATATAATAACTTTATAAATAAATAATATTTATTAAAATAATTAAACGAAAATACTCAGGTGCTGAAATAATTTCAGAAATTATGTTTAATTTGAGACGATGCTTTATAATTATTATAAAACTACAGGTAGTCATCATAGCGGTATTAATTTATCTGTGATAAAAATATTATAAATATTTCTACTAACCATGAAATTAAATCAAAGAAAAACGTTTTAATACATAGAAAACTTTTTAGCAGGAATATCTCAAGGACCATATATATATATGATATATATATATATATATATAAGAAAGATATATATATGCGATATATATATATATATATATAGTTATATATATATATATATATTATAGTCATATATAAGTAGGCGTGATTTCAATTAGTGGGGCAAAGATTGATATGTTATATATATATATATATATATATATATATATATATATATATATATATATATATATATATATATATATATATATATATATATATATTTAGCATCTGTATCTATTGTACGTATTCTTCCTTGAGATCCCAGGAGAAGTACATAGAGCGGATGCCATCATTCTTCAGTTAAAGCTAGCTGAATGTAAAGTACAGCTAGTTACCTGCCACAGGAAAACGAAAAAAACGCAATAAAACCATAAAAATATGTATGCTATAAAACGTTAGTAATTAGTAATTATTCCTTCAGTATCTATCGATTGATGATGTATCTTTTTCAGTTTTTTCACTAATAAACCCTTAAAAACGTAGTCTGCCAAACATCGTAAGGTCAGCTTTTTTTTGTAGATTTAGTGCGCCTCTCACCTCCCCGTCTACCCATATTATTATTATATATTATTATATATATTATTACATATTATATATATATATATATATATATATATATATATATTATATATATATACAAAAAGTTATATATATATATATATTAATATAAGTTAGGTTATTTAATACATAATGATATGTTGAATACTAATATACGTTGATAATATATTATTATGTTGAGATATTTATGTTATTATTATTATTATATTATTATATTATACATATATATTATATTATTATATATTATATTACATATTACATATATATATATATACTAGAGTATATATATATATATAGAGAGAGAGTGAGAGAGAGAGAGACTTTATATAGCAAAAAAGTTTCACTTGAGGTCATTTAATTGCATATATATATATATATTATTATATATATTACATGTTATATATATATATATTATTATTATTATTATTATATATTATTATTACATATATTACATATATATAATAATATATACATATTATATATGAGTATATATATAGAAATATATTATATATATATTACATATATTACATATACATATATTATTATTATATATACATATATATATATATATATTACATACTAACATATTAACTAATATATATATATATATATATATATATATATATATATATATATATATATATATATATATATATATATATATATATATATATATATATATATATATATATATATATAAAAAGTGTTATATAACAAATAAGATACAAATTGGGAAATACATCTTTAATTGTCTATACCAAGTCATATGCTATTTAATTGTTTGTCACTTTTTTTTGTTGTACACACAATAACACACACACACACACATTACATCACACACACAAAAAAAATGTTTTTTATTTATTTCATTCGTTAAATAATGAAAGACATTTGCTGATCTACTCTTCTTTTACAGAACAAGTCAGAGCATATACACGTAGAGGAACCTTTCACATAGAGTAACCCCAAAACATAGAAGTAACTCCAACATATAGGGAGTAATTCTAAATAATAAGAGCAACCTGTGTTTATTAGAATAACCCTAAACATTATAGAGTAACTAAGATACATAGAGTAATTCATAGCATCACATAGTAGCATAATACTGTCATCAGAGTAACTATTTAACTCTATAACAGTACCTCTTTTCTTTTTTCTTTTCGAACTGAACATTTAAACTTTCTATTCTTTCTTTTAAGTATCTCATGGTGATTTAACATTCTAATTTTCTTTTTCACTTTTTAAAAGTTTTCACTGTACATGCAGCTTTAAAATAGTTAATAAACTTTGTATATATATGGTATATATGGTATGCTGGTGGTATAAGGTTATTAAGGTTATTGGTTATATATATAGAGTATATATATATATATATATATATATATATATTAAGATAAGATTTATTACATATATACACATATTACAGATTATTATTATGTATATATTATTACATACATACATATTATTATTATTATGATATATATATATATATATTATATATATATATACTATATATATTAGTAAAAATATATATATTATATATATACATATATTATATATATTATTATTATATATATTATATATATAATATTGTTATTTATATATATTATATATATACATATATTATTATATATATATTACATATATTACATATATTATACTTATATATTGCCATATATATCATATATAATATCTGATTTACACTTTTGATATATTATTATCTATATACATACATATATTATTATATATATATTAACATATTATTATTATATTATTATTATTATTATTATATATATTATTATATATTACATTATTACACATATTATTACATGATATATTACATATTTATGTATCATATAAGGTTGCTTATAGAAGAGAAGATATAAGATATGAGAAAAAGATATATATATATATATATAAGTATATATATATATATATATATATATATATATATATATATATATATATATATTTATATATATATATCCCGTTTGAATTACTTTTAATAATTGTGACCCATTTAAAGTTAAATTAAAACTGTATATGTAAAATGAGAGGGATTAGTCAATAAATTTATTAAGTTCACACAAAGCTACAAAACATTGATCATAAACACATGTGTTCCAAACTGCTGGTGATAAGTAATTTTTCAATTATTTGGGCTTAGCTGATATTCATTCCATTTTTCATTATATGAATACAAATACAGTTATATATATATAGTTATTGTTAAGGTTACATATTGTTACTGTTACATATTATTATGCAGCATATATACATATATATATATATACATGTTATTATTATATTACATTATATTGTATACTATACATATAATTAGTATATTAGTGTATATATGATATATATATATATATTATTATTATTACATATATATATATTATATTATTATTATATATATATATATATATTATTATTATTTTATTAATATATATTATATATATATATATATATATATATATATTATTATTATTATTAGTATATATTTATTATTATATTATTATATATATATATATATATATATATATATATTTTATTACATATATATATTATATAAATTATATATTATATACTAAGATATATATATATATATATATATATATATATATATATATATAGATATAAATAGATAAATTTTAAAATATAATGATTTTTATATATCTTATATATGTCTGTATATAGTTTTTTCACTATTATCCCGACGCACCCACTCTTTTACTCTCTTTCCCTACTCCTCTCTCTTTCTATATATATATATATATATATATATATATATATATATATATATATATATATATATATATATATATATATATATATATATATAAAAATAAAAAAACAAATATATAAACAGCATGTATGTAATACATGTATGCATGTGTAGAAGATTGTTAACTCTGTTGTTAATTTTAACCCATTTAAAAACAATGTTAAACGAAAAGCCTCCTGACTTAACACTCCTAAAATTACCAGATTGTTCCCTAAAAGTTAATCATTTTTCACTGGTAAAAAGATCTGACCGATTTAGACCCTGTTACCAAAATAGGTGCGTTTAAAAGCAGAAAGAGAATCAAAAAAGTTAGTAGATTTATATGAAATTTAGATTTACATCTTGGAGAAACTTTATTTTAATTTATTAACTTTGTTTATTTCTTTATCTTCCATCTTCAAGGAGTCTTGGGGTCTTATGATACTTTATAGTCAAAGTTCAGATATAGTAGCTTCTTTCTTTTGGATTATAATATACATGCATATTTAATTTAGTTAATAATATATATATATATATATATATATATATAATATATATATATATATATATATATATATATATATATATATATATATATATATATATATATTTATAGAAAGTAATATAAGTATATTATTATTATATATAAATATTTATTTATATGTTTTTTTTTTTTTTCAGCATGAAATAACGGGAACTACCGTCTTGACAAGTTTACATATGTAATAAATATATCTGAATCAGTAAGAATTGTATGATTTTTTTAGGGGGCCTGAGCCCGATTTGAGAGAGAGATGGGGACGAAGTCCCCCATTTGTTCATCAGAGGCCAAGAGCCCCTGACTCCTCTTCCATCACAGATATCTGGGGTATTCTTCTTTTTGTATTAAAAAGAATATATTAAAAATATCACTTTGCAATACAATTTTATGCAGAAACAAGGCTGCCATGATAAAGGAATTTCTGGCAACTTTGCATTTCTTTTTCTGCACTTATAATGGAAATAATAATGTTTGCTGAAAGATCCTACACCTTAAATGTATACTTTAAATTTTTTTATTTAGAAATGGTTTACTAGTAATAAAGGTTTTTCTTTTAATTCCTACCCCAATTCCAATATATATTTATTTGTAGGCACCCACAAAATGCTGCTTCACGATATCATGCGAGGTTGCAGTTTCCTCCCAAATATATATATATATATATATATACATATATATATATATATATATATATATATATATATATATATATATATATAAGTATATGTGTGATATTTATATATATATATATATATAGTAAAGAGTTATATATATATATATATATATATATATATATATATATATATATATATATATATATATATATATTATTAAGTTACATATATATGAAATTCCTTATCCTTTAAAGGGTAGTTAACTGATATATATCGAACGAACGATGTAATCAATTGATTTTTTTCGATTATTTCAAGGCATTAGAGCGTTTGCCAATAAGTTTTTTTTCTTTTTTAACAAAAGGAAGTACCCAAGATTAAATCGCAAAACGATAGTAAAGAGTCAGGGTCTCGTCTTCAGCGGGGAAACTCGAAATACATTTAATAATAATGATTCTAAAAATAATTAAAATTTTTTTTTTCAAAATTAATATATAAAAATTAACATGATAAATAAGCTAAACATAAAACTATCTGCCTGTTCTATTGGAGTTTTGAAGAATGCAACACCGCAGGGATGCACAAAGTAGGATTCTTACTCTATGATTTCATGACTTTATGCAACTCCTAAAGAATAAGTGCCTAAATATATATATATATATATATATATATATATATATATATGGTGTAAAAGTATATATATATATATATATATATAAGTATATATATATATTATTATTATTATTATATATATATGATATATTATATATAATACTTATTATTATTATTATGATATATATATATATTACATATATACATATATACATATATATATATATAGTTACACATATATTATTATTATATACATATATATATATATATTGCATATTATTATTTATGTTATTATATTATTATTATATATATATATATATATTCTTATTATTAACACATATATATATATTGCTAAGATTACTTATTATTGTTATTATGTTTTATAAATTTATATGTACATATATATATATATTATATATATATATATATTATATTATATATTATTATATATTATTATTTTACATATATACACACGTGTATATATATATATATATATATATATTATTATATATATATTATTATATGATATATATATATATATATATATATATACATACAAAGATATATATTACATTATATATATATAGATAAATAAATATATATATATATATATATATATATATATATATATATATATTATATATATATATATATATATATATATATATATATGGGTCTATCCAAATAGGGAGCTTGAATTCTTTAGAAGTGAGTTTAAGTCCTTTAAAAGTGGCAAAGCTTTATTTAAATTATCCTTCAGGATGGGTTAGGAAGTTAATAATACGCTTCTTGAAATTTGTTAAAGAACAATATTTAATGATGACGACTGCATTGAACTTGCTCAGGATTCAATGTAAATTGTGTCAAGTGGCAACTAAGGATGCTTCTTTTGGCAATCAGCAACTCTATTCGTCTTTGCTGTTTATTTATCTACTGTCTCTACTGACTCTTCTGAATACTCTCACTATCTGAATTCTAGAATGAAAAGCATTCCCTCTACTTGAGGTTGATTGACATGATTGAGTGACCAGCAGTATAATTTTCCATCAATTGACATATATTATGTCAATTTTTTGTATCTGATTAATACAAGAAAACAGGAAAGATGAATCAAATATTGTTACCTAGAAAATATATGATACTGACAAGGTTAAAATATCTACGCGAGATGCTTATATGAAGCAATGAAGTTTCATGGTAATGAGAGATTACTTCTCAAAAAATCAAGATAAAAATGAAAAAGTAAAAAATTAATGCGAAAGAGTGTGGTTGTGATAGCCTAGCTGGATTTATTTATATGATATTGGAAAGATAAGTAATGCAGACTAAAGTGATATCAAATGAAGAAGACTACTTGCTCCTAATGCTTAGAGAGAAAGCCAGGGTTGTGTAAATGAGCATATTGATAAGAATTATGTTGCAAAGCAAAACAAAAGGCCTAAAAGGGATTTGAAACAGACAGAGAATAGAAAGAGAATTCATCCCAAAAGAAGATCGGCTTTCATGTTAAAATGTAGGAGCCACATTGGTGGTGATTCACCTAATGTATCGAACCTCATTTAGACCATCTATAATCAAAGAAAATATAGCCAAACGGGTCAAATTATAAATTGACTTTACAATGACTCTAGGGTGGTATGAAATGAGCACCTAAAAGTGCACAAGAGTGGCTATTCATACCCTTTCAGCAAAAAGATGATGATGTAGTGATAAGTAGGGAAATACCTGCCATTGATTGAAGATTTTCAGTTCGTAAAGCAATTGGCGCATGATATAAACAAATATTTAAAGTTTCACGATTGGCTTATCACTGAGTTGGTGGAATTATTGCAAAATTCAACAGACAAGAAACAAGAACGATTAGTCAGTGAGAGGGAATCAAATCTCTTAAAATAAACTTTGTTACCTATATACGCAAAACATGAACGTGCAGCACTAACTGGGACACAGTATAAGTTATGCTGACGTAACAGCACCGACAAACACAAGAAGTTTCAGAAATATTAACAAAACAGAAGAATCTCCAGTTTTTCGTCGCATCATGACATTATGAATTATTAGAAGATGCTTTCAGCAAATGCTGATCACCCATTATCTGCAATCTCTATGCAACTAACATATCTGTTGAATGTTGGTGTCCAACAGAAACGTCATGAGAAAAGACTCATATTTTTAGACCAATTAATAAAGAAATGTACCCATGGGAGAAATTATCGTGAATTATTGGAATTGACAGTTCTTTATTTAGGAGGCACCCTGGAGAGAGAGATTTCTTTTCGTAAACCTGGTGCTCTGCATCGAGCACGATTAATGGCACGAGTATCTTGATAAACTTTGAGTGGGTAGGTGAATGGGGAAATGAATTTTTTAATTGTAAAAAGTATTTTTTTACTCTAGGTTACTGAGAAAAGATTTAACTACGATATGAATGGGGTTTGGCTTGAGCTCCGAAATCCAAGAAAAATATTAGTGACTGCAAACAGTAATCTGGGTATAGTTAATTGAAGGCTAAGAATAAAGCACAGATGTTAGGTATAGTCACCAGATATCACTTTACAAGAATATGGAAGTTACCTGTTAATAGCTACAGAAATAGTATTAGAGACATAGTGGATAAGTTTTTTGCCCCTGGGTATTTCCAAGAATAGACATAGAAGATGCTGGATAAATGTACAACAGAGTAGCAGGGATGATTCCAGGGCTCTGAAAGTAGATAAGGAGAGAGGGGTGAATGAGTTAGGTAAACGTTTTCTGTTAGAAAGGCAATTCTTAGAGGATAATGATACAAGTCTGCAAAATATTTACATATTTATAATACTGAGACCAATAAATTCCTTATAGTAGGATGGGAGACCAGGGGACATAATAAGAAAATTAAAAAGTATGCTTGATATAAGAAAACATTCATTCAGTAATAGGGTTGTTAATTTTTGGAATAGTTTGTTGCAGTGGAGGTTGTTAAGTGACTCACTTGCAGCATTTAAAAAGGATTTGATAGGTATATGGATGGTTTGGGCATCATATAGTATATTTTTAAGACTAAACCAAATTGGTAGGTTTTTTAGTTATTTTTAAGGTAAACTGCATGTTGGTAACTATTGGTGTGGGACAAACTTAACAGTTTGTAGTGTGGTTAGCATGTAATTTTAAGCAGGGTTTGCTTTTAGTAGTGATGTATGTATTTAAATTCTTTTATTTAGAATACTGACAAAGTTTGAGACAGGTGTGGTAAGGTGTATGTTATTTGGGTATATGTTGATAAGATGTGGCTTGCTGCCACCTCTTGATATAGGCCCGTGTGGCTTTTGCTATCTTTTATTTTTATTTTTCTTAAAATGTATTGTTCAAGTCACAGTCTCAAGATGACAACTCAAAAGTTGCAATAAAGATTTTATGCTTACTGTACGGCATTATGTTCTCATAACTGGCTTTTATCTATTAGCAAGTCTGGCCCAATAAAGGTTTAAATTATCTCCAAGATCTGATTGTTGGGATGATAATAAACTTTCCTCATAGTAGCTAGTAAAGAACTAAACCCACTTATGGTAAATTTAGATGAACTAGTAGACTGGTGTCAGGTGGCTGATGATGTACCAGTTGATATGAAAAGCCGTGGATGAAGTTCTAATACGCTGAGATGAAAAGGCCTAGATAGTCGCAGCAACGATGCTGCACAACGACAAGATACCCGGTGATAAAACACGACCTACTTCATTACAGACCTACCCTTTTGTTTTTTTTCCAAAATGCATTAGACTCGTCATTTCTGACATAGATACAATTAGAATTGGAAATATGAGATATTGACCAAAGAAAGTAATAGATAGCAGCGCACAGACACAAAATAAGTTATCAACGACAATGATGAAAGAGTAATAGTATAATTCAAAACTACAATTATCATTTCGTTAATCAAGAAGAACAGATGCAATACACCTATTAGTGATGGGACGATTCAAATTCCAGCCAATGACCCGATCCCGATAACCAAATAAAGTGCGCTGACTCCGATCCATGATTCCACCCTTTATATATATACATATATATATTATTGTTATTATTATTATATGTTGAAGAATATATGTTGTTGCTACATATATATTATTATTGTTATTACATATATATATATTATATGATATATTATATATATATATATTTATATATATACAAGTAAAAATATATATATATATATTATATATATATATATATATTATATATATATTTATATATATTTATATATAAATATATATATATATATAGTTGTTATTATTATTATATATTATTATATATATTATATATTACATATTATATATATATTATTATTACTATTATATATATATATATGAGAGATATATATATATATATGTTAATATATATATATACATGCCCACTCTGCTAAATCAAATCTAATTTTTAGATATTTAAAGTTCCTATAAATTAGTCAAGAGATTCTGTATTTTATCTTTTAAGTAGAGAAATAATTAGTTAATGACTTTTTTGATAAATATTAACCACCAAAAATACAGTAACATTTGTACTCCTATAATAAATGAAATTTTTTTCTTTTTTTTGTTTAAAAAAATTTCTTTAATTTACTAAAAAGTAAGATCTTGAAGCAAATTATCACATATTTGTAGTTAAACTGCGACCTCTAAGTTGTAGTGCAAAAACATTAACATTTCTTCCGTTTCTGAGTGCATCCGATATTTTTAGGAGAATAAATTGATCCTCCGATTCTAGTTTCATGAAATGGGGACGAGCTGAAGATTTTTCTAGCAAGGACACCCAAATGCTGGGAAGGCCTTTATTCGATGACCATCTACTGTAATTTTGAATTTTTAAGTTTCATGGTACGGCTGATTTACTTTTTATAACATCTTCAATTTTTTCAATATATGTGTCTTTCTCCTAGGAATGAGTTTCGTTGTTTTTAAAGTCTTTCTCTTTAAATTCCGAAAAACAACTTTCAAAACTGGTTAAAAACTATTATCTTATGTATCACTTTTCTGCCCCATTCTGTTGATAACTGGAGAAAATCGAAAAATTGATTTCATAGTGGAAACTGTTTTTTCCTTTACACATAATATATATCTTTGTAACATCCATTGCTTAAGAACATCTTACTTTTGAGACATATAATCATCCCCAAAGGAATGTACTTTATGTGGATTAAAAAGATAGTAGTAAGCACACATTCTTACTGGGTAGTAAATAACTATTTTTACTGAATTTTTCATGTTGATACTGTGGTGGACCCAAGTCCCTCAAATAGTTCTTTTTTTTTTCTGACTCTTTAAAAACAGGCTGCAAAAAATCATTTCACATATTTGGGATTATGCCGATGCCATTGATTCCGGTCTAATCTGAAAACATAGTAGGAAACTGTTTTCATTCCTTTTTATCCCATAAGTCTCTCATCAAAAGGACTATTTTCCACTTCTTTTATATTATATTGCTATAATTAACGTACAAGGAATGTATTCTTAAAGTGAGACTAAAGATAGGTAGTAAGTAATAGAGATTCTTTACTGCAGTAAGTAATGCTAACTATTTTTACTGAATTTTTCCATGCTGATACTGTGGACCCAAGTCCCCAAATAGTTCTTTTTTCAGAAATTTCAAAAACTGCAATTCTTTTTCATTTTTGGGATTATTGATTCCTTGTGGCTAAATAAATTTGTACAATCAACCAAATTTTTAAGTATTTTTAGCAATTTTCAAGAACTTTCCATTGTTTCTAAGCATACAGGTTTTGTGAATGATCACTGCAATATGAAATGAGAGCCGTTCAGTTCAAAATGAGCATATGGTAATTGGCGCATACATCTGGTTTGTACACTCTGGGAATAAATCTGTAAAGCAGGTAAATTAAAATCTATAGTTTGATATTCTTCATACTTGAAAATAGCTTGGGGCGAGATTAAAATGACCTATGATTTGTTTGCATATGGATATATTTTTTTACGTCTCTTTGTTCAAATATATGGCATCATTGAGAATTAGTGTCAAAGAGTGTAAAAAGCAAGTGTACTGAACTTCTGTTAAAAACTCCTGCAAAGCCATATTGTAAAGGCCATATCCCCATAATATGAATTTTTACAGGAATATTGGGAATTCTTCCATAACATTTTTTTAAAGACAATCACTCTATATTAGAGTTGTGAGATACGTGAAAGTGTGAAACTTCAAGATAAAGATTTATATTCAGCTCCACGATATGCTTACAAGGTAAATATTTCTACTGCTCATTTTATGTTCACGAGTATGTAATTATCAAAAACATACATATAGCATGACTAACTAAAACATTGCCAAATGTCTGCCTGTCTGAAAATCCTAACATGATATCTTAGGTTCTACGTAAAGATGCGGCTCAATCCAGTTTTCTTTAATTAAATAGAATTCAGGAAGAACTGAAATTAAAATCAATACAGAGACTTCTGAAATATTGTTTGTAGAAAGATTAGCAAAGACTGAATAAAAATTATTTTTGATTGTGGCACCAAAGAATTGGTCAAGAATCATATAATTTGAACAGATTCCGATTCCGATTCCGATTCCCGGAAAAACAGCAACTTCGATTCCGATGCCGATTCCGATTAATCGTCCCATCACTACACTCTCATAATTGGTAGAAAGACACAAAGAAAATTTCCAGAAGAAGCCAAAGAGCAGCTAAAGTGAAGCTTTTGAAAGTAATTAAACATCCCTTAATTGAAATAATAAAATGACAATAGATAAACATTGTGGATTAGGCCTTTATGGTAAACTACATTAAAGTGCGCTTATATGGTTACCTATGAAAACCATTGCTTAGAATCACTCCATTTCCAACATTATTACTTTACTTCCCATACCTGGGTCAATCCTTAATATATATATTATATATATATATATATATATATATATATATAGTATATATATATATATATATATTATTATTTTATATATTATATTATTATTATTATTATTATTATATATTAATATATATATATACATATATATATATATTATTATTATTATATTATATATATATTATTATTATTAATATTATATATATATATATATTATACATATTATTATTATATTATTATTACATTTTATTATATATATATACATATGGCATATATATATATATTATATACATATATTATGTTATTATACATATATATGAGTATTTATTAATATTAATATTTGCTATTACATAAATATAAAAATACATATTGACTATATTTAGATATATTTAAGATATAGATAGTAAATTCTATTTTATATATATATATATATATATTACATATATATACATATATATTAGTATATATCCAATATAATATATCTAATATAATATATTCAATATATTTAAATAATATATGATAAACAGTATAATCCATTTA
>JABUQX010017160.1:77500-80000 GCA_015478945.1 Trachelipus rathkii | reverse complement strand
TATTTGACTTGATTCATGAAATTCTTCTAATATTTACCGAACAAGAAGACTTTTTTTTTTTTTTTATTCTGACTTCTTTTCTTTCACCCAAATGTATCTTTTTTTCCCTCCCATCTTCTTCTTCTTCTAGCTATGTACATGTATCCGTTTGCTGAGACTCAATTTTAGAGATTGTCTCATACTTTTCTCTTTAGTCATGGTTCTCAATTAGTTATATATACATTTGCATCTATATTATTATTATTATATTATATATATATATATATATATATATTATTATTATATATATATATATATATATATTATTATATGTTATTATTATTATTATATACATGTTATTATATATATTTATATATATATATATATATATATATATATATATATATATATATATATATATAAATACAGTATATATATATAGAGAGAAAGAAAGACTTGTAGTAAGCCATAGTTATAGTTATAGTTTAGTTATAGTTAGTAGTTATAATTATATATAAAGAGAAGAGAAGAAGAAGTTATAGTTATAGCTATAGTTATAGTTATGAAGAGAAGATAGTTATAGCTATAGCTATAGTTGCTGTTATAGCTATAGTTACAGTTATAGAAGCCACAGTTATAGTTTGCTAAATTATTAAAGATAGAAGTTAAAGTATAGTTGCTAAAGTAGTAGTTATAGTTATAAGATACAATATACGCGCTCCCAACCGAATGTAACGATACTTTTGGTGAACTTGTTGCAACTGGTTTTTGATTTTTCTTATTTCTTTTCAACTGTAGTTAGGGATGAGAATAGTTATTTTATTGCCTGAAAATTCACTTTCTTTTTTCATCTGTCAAATCAACATAGTCTCTCCACTTCTAATACTTTCTCTTATTAAACAGTAACTCAAACTTCTTTTGATATTATCAATATTTATTATTATTACATTTTTTTTTCTCTTTTCTTTTTGACTGGTCATTGTGTTGGTCACTAATTTTCTTTCTTTCTTCTTCTCTTCTTCTTTCTTCTCTTCTCTTCTTCTTCTTCTTCTTCTCTCCCCTTTCTTTCTTTCTTTCTTTCCTTTCTCTTTCTTCTTCATCTTCCTTCTCTCTAATTTCTTTCTCCTCTCTTTCTTTCTCTTCTCTTCATCTTCTTCCATCTGTCTTCTTTTTCCTCTCACCTCTTTTCTTCTTCTTCTGAGTACTCGTCTGTTTCTTCTCGCTTCATCTTCCTCTTCCCTTACCTCTTCTTCTTCTCTCTTCTTCTTCTTCTTCTTCTTCTTCTTCTTCTCTTCTTCCTTCTTCTTCTCTTCCCCATAAGTTTACAGCCTTTGATCGTGTCTTCAGAATTCCTGTCCAATCCTTGGCTGTGTATTTTTATAAGAACGTTTTTTTATCCTGAGTTGAATATGTATCGTATATCCTTTGAAAGGAGGATTATAGTCTTGGTTTCATTTCCACAGCTAGCGTGGTTTGAAGTTAGAGCGATAGAGCTTCACACAGGGTAAGAGCCCGGCGTTCCATCCTAGTCCGAACCCCCAGGGTAGCATCATCAGAAGAGCTACCTCCCAGAACAGGGTTATGTCCGGTGAGGGTGAACTTCATTTAAATAAAAACCACCTTCCACCTCTTGCCGCTGATACACCTAACATCTCTAATAGGAATAGAGGTTAACTCTAATACCCACTCATTACAAGGGACATTTCTCTAACCTCCAATTGTATATTTTCTCGTTGAGAAATAACCTGTAACTAATCTTTAAAGTCTCAATCCCTTCCCTCATCTACCTCTTTGAAAGACCTAAACTTAGCAGCTATGATTATTCCTGCTATCTCCATCATGTACCTCTAATGCAATATCTTGAACTCTCTCTCTCTCTCTTCTCTCTCTGATATATATATATATATATATATATATATATATATATATATATATATATATATATATATATATATATATATATATATCTCTATATATATAGAGAAGAATTAATAGAAAAAGATTTCCGTAATTTTTTCAAATTTTCCTAATTAAAATCTTACAATGAACGCATTTCGTTTATTTTAATAATATAAATGTAAATTTAAATTTGCCTTACTTATTTTTTTTATCTCTATTAAGTGACATAGATGTTCTCTCGGTTCTTTATATAGCATATATATATATTATATATATATATATATATATATAGTGTTATATATATATATATATATATATATATATATATATATATATATATATATATATGTTATCCTTTTTCGATATATATATATATATATACATATATATATTATATATATATATATGGTTATATATATTATACATATGGTAATTCTTATATTTTTAAATATAAAATGCGTGTGTGTGTGTCTGTGTGTGTGTGACTGTATGTAACTCCCTGTATAGATATTGTGGTATTTATTTATCTGTTCATCAATCTTTGTAGTTATTCATATATTTACTAATTTTATTTGTTTATTTATTTAATTAAAACAGGTTTCAAGTTTTGTTTGATCTTTTA
>JABUQX010017160.1:72500-75000 GCA_015478945.1 Trachelipus rathkii | reverse complement strand
TATTATATATATGTATATACATATATATATATATATATATATATATAGTTGATGTACTCTTAAATTACATGCAAATTTCAAATTGAGTAGGAATTCGTTTAGTGATTCTTCACTTGAAGATAAACTCTGCCCTCCTGTTCTTCTGAAGAAACTTTTTTGCATTCACTTTTATATTTGCGGTCACTATCATAAGATGATTTCCACTTAGGCATTTACATAAAGTAAACACATGAATATTGTAATTAAATCGTTAAACAGTTTCAAAGTAACACATCTCTGCACAGACACTAAGTACCACTTAAGAAACAGTCAAACAAGCATATTTCTCCATTTTTAGGTATTTTTACTTTTTTTTCCACCCAAAACTTAATTGTAAATATCGTATTTATTTTTTTGTATTCATCACATCTTATTTTTATAAATTTTGACACTTGTTAATTACTTCGTATGGTAGTCTGTCATTTCCTTTCAGCACTGCGTAAATAAACTCAAGTAGAAATTTATATGAGATAATAATAGGTAAACTTTAACAGAACAGTAAACTCATACCCTTATTTCCTTTAAATAAATAATGAGAATGAAACGAAAATTATAGATTCCGGAAAACACTTTTGCTCCTGCTCAAATTATTTGCTGTGTAAAGTTATATTTCTGTGGGCACCTAGCAGTTTTCTTATCGAGTAATTTCATGTGCACCACCTGCTTATCATGTTAAACTTCTAGCAAAGAAAGCTCAAGTTACACGCAAGTATCAATGACTAGCGAAATTATTCACATTCCCTGCTTGAGAATGTAAATTAAATATAAATTTGAATTTATTGCCTAGAAGCGTTATAAAGAAGACAATAATTATTGATATCTTTATTCTCAAATCACAGTATACTGATAATCAAAATTTTCACTATTTTTACATAGCATGTAAGCCCAAAATACTAAGCAGTTGGGGTCAAGGATCTGCCCTGATATATATATATATATATAAGATATATATATATATATATAGTAGCAAGTACACAAAAAGTAAAAGTATATATATGTTTCATCCATTGTCTCTGAAGCTGCTATCACTATCAGTATAAAAGCAAATAAAAATTAATTTATCAGAAACTGGACATTTTTTCCAGTATTAAATCGTTATTAAAATTAATTATCATTAAAACTTGTATTCTTAAATAAATAAAATAAGAGGATAGAATGCGTCAGCGTTGTCGTCAAGGCGAATGGTGGATACGAGATTATTAGAGCCAGCTGATGAAAAAGAAAATAAATAAAATATTGAAGCATTGCCGGACCTGGGAAATTATACAGCTAAGATGAAACTACACTTAATGGAGGGAAAAAGCTTGAGCACTATTTGGTCTGATGTATTATATATAGAAAAAGATATATATATATATACATATATATATATATATATATATATATATATATATATATATATATATATATATATATATATATATATATATATATATATATATATATATATACAAAACACTTTTTAACAACTTCTGTAAATCTGTCTCTCCTCCTCTTATTCGATCTGCTGGGATGGTCGTTTAAGTACCTTCCAAACTGAAAAGGCCAATCTCTTCATTCCTATTTTCTCTAACTCCAACTTTGATTGATTCTGGTATTCTCTATCCTCCCTCCTTTCAGGCATCCCGGTGTCTTTGCTCCTGTGATTACATTCGATCAAAAAGTATGGGCTCCTGAAATCTGGCTGAACGTTAGGAAGGTGCGCCCTGATGGCACCTCCCTGAGTTTGAGGGAGGTGCTTCCCGTGCTATCCCGCCCTCGTTCAACTATATTCTATTCTAATACTCAGCACTTTTCCTCTGTGCTGAAGCACGCACCATGGTCCAACCCATTCGAAAAAGCCTGGTCTCTCTGAACTATCGCCTTCCAGGTGCTTTCCTTACTTGTATTCACTCCAAGATCTTTAAACTCTTTTCAACCCAGTATTTTTAGATCTTGAAATCTTATTCACTTTTTTCCGATCGCCAGTACGTTTTCGGCGCTCGAGGTCTACTGGCGATATACTTTCCCATCTTTATCGATTTATGGTTTTCCGCCCGTAGGAACCTACGGGAAGACTTGCGTGGTGGCGCTTGGACATATTGTAACGGTCTGGTAATTAAGGAAAGTAAAGAAGAAGATGTTGGGAAGAAAAGAAGCAGGTGAGTTGGAAACCCTGGAATGGTACTTAGATCATTCTTCACGCTCGCATGGAAAGGTTAAGGAAATGGATTGAGGTCGCAATAAGGAGAAAAGAACAAGACTGGAGTTGTTGTTAAATGAAAGAAGTGTTCCCGTTAAAACGGTAAGATTAAGAGTTACCTTTTTGATACTTTTTATTAGTTTTTTTTTTAAATGTGCTAAAAAGGAAAAAAGAGAATTTTAGTTTTAACTTGTATGGAGATGGTTACTACTAGTTTACGAAGCGAAGCGTGTGTTTATATCTCAAGCCTGATCAATTGTTGTTGTCCTGTGGAGCCTC
>JABUQX010017160.1:47500-67500 GCA_015478945.1 Trachelipus rathkii | reverse complement strand
ATATTAAATAAAAAAGTACAGTATTAATTTAATTTTAATTGCTTTGAATTTAAAAAAAAAATAAAAAAAACGTAAGATAAACTCTAGGCTTTGCATAGCTTAGCGATTGTGCTAAAAAGAAAAAGAAATAAAATATATCCTTAATTTTATCTTTATCCCCATTCTCAATTACACTAAATCTCTTCCTCCTTGAACCTGGGTATTTGTACTTTGTAATGTTATCCAGATATTCAAAATCAGACCGGTGACACACAATCCGTTCAAATTGAGAACTCTCGCGTCGCCACGACAAAAACTTTTACCAACCAAATGTAAGAAGGTTGAATTCTGAATTGAAAGAGTATTAGTTATCTTCCAGCTGAAGTGATGATAAAGGACCCAAGTTTAAAAATTGCACTGTGGCTGAGACAGTGTGTGGGACGTGAAAAAGTTTTATTGATGCAAAATAAAATTTCATGAATTGAGATCGCTGGAAAGATCTTCTAATGAGAATTTTTTTCATCTTAGTTTGGAGAATTCTGAGAAAATCATATTGTATATGCGGAAGCAGACGTTATACCTAACTTTAGGAGCCATCGAAAGATAGACGTATCATCCGTAGAACCAAAAAGTTTTGTGAGTTGTAGAGGGGGATAAGGAAAATAAAAAGGCGAGAATATAACAGACCAAAGCAATAGGAGAGTTCGTTTAGGATTCTCCTTTTTCTTTTTTTTTTCTTTTTATATTCTTTTGTAAAGCCCAAATTAGGCGCTCTGTCGCAATTGTGGCCCCAAGAAAGCGTCTATTTTTCACCCAACTGCCGTTGGCTCATTCCTCTCCCGATGTCGCATAATTGAGGAGAACAGAAGTAAAGATATAAGCCAAAAAGGTATTATCTTGCGGCCACCCAGATACGTTTATGTCACAATCGAAAGCATGAAATATGACAAAATATGGATCCTAATCCAGGTTTTATATAAAAGGGAAGTAGTTTTTTCCGTCTGTTGAAAGGTTTTTAAAATGCTTGTTGTATTTACGCTATAATGTCAGAGATTCCATCTTGTAAATCAAAAATATTATTCAAACAATGCGATAAAATAATTGAATATTGTGGAACGACTAAGAAATATTTGCTCCAGATTCTTCATTTCTTCTTATATTCTGCATCTATCCATTGGTCTTCATATATATATAGTATACACCTTTTAATAAATTTACATATATATATAAAGATATAGGAGGAGTAAATAAGTAATTAAATATAAATATATATGTTATTATATATAATATATCTTATATATATATATGTATATATATATATCTATAGTTATACATGTATATATATTGGTTGTTATATATATATATATATATATATATATAAGTATATATACATATACATATAGTTATTATAGATATATATATATACATATATATATTATATATATATATATAGAAAGAGAGTAGTATATATATATATATATATATATATATATATATATATATATATATATATATATATATATATATATATATATATATATATATTTAAATATATATAAATATATATATATATATATATATATATATATATATATATATATATATATATATATATATATATATATATATATATATATATATATATATATATATACATATAATAACATGGGCCCCTCTCTTATATATGTACCTTCCATAATTCATTCATATTTGAATACTATACCACATCTTCCCATGTCCTTCTCCAGGACTAAATGGTATCGTTACGTGATGAAAATCTTGGCTGCTGTTCCTTCCTATATTAACTCTTCACTTATCCTTACTCTTGTATAAACACTATCTCACCCCAATATCAAATTAACAGATGTGTATACTCTCTCAAAGTCTCAAACACTCAGCTCATGTTTTTTGATACTCTTAAGGACTTGTTCCACCCCCTAATATTTGTAGTCTAACCACTATTTATGAAAAAGATAAGAGAACCACAACCTTAAGCCATATCCACAGGTTTTCCCTTGCAATCCCTTCTCTTCTACAATATACCCAAAACATTAAATTGGCACTTTGTAAAATAAGAGCCTTCCTGCACAATCCTCCTATCAATCACTCCCTAATTTTAACTCTTTCCTCTACCTCACCTCCCCCTCTCTCAATCACATTAATCTTTCCTCTCTAAAACTTTAACACCCACTTCCTGATATCCTTCCTCTTAAACCCCAAACCACATTCATCAACCTGGGTTCCTACTGAACTATCCCAATGTGTATATAAAATTCCTTGTTTGCAATTCCCTTTACATTGGAGAAACCCATGATCTTACACGCTCGACACTATCAACATAAACATGACCTTCTACATGACAATCAAAATTTTTCCCTGACACTCCATCGCTCTCACTTATAATCACTCCATTAAATATTAACCAAATGACACCTATTTTGCATGTACAAATCTACAAGAACTCATTGAATCCTTTTGCATTATTAATTCAAATAATTTCAATAAAACAAAAAGGCGATTATAAACATTGACACAATACAAAATAATATTCTGTGCACCACACAATTTAAAAAATAAAATAATTATCCAAACTGCACCCAAATAACATACACACACACTTTTTGCTTTTTAAATACAGTTTATATAATATCTCAACTGAAAGAGGTCCGGGAAGCTCAAGAAAATATATATTTAAATAACTTGTAAATTTAATAATTTTTCTTAACTTAAACTTCAGTTTCTCCTAATTGATTCCTTCCTATCTTACCAACAAAGCTCTCCTAATAGAGAGTATAGCAGAGAGAAGAGAGAGCAGCATATATATATATATATATATATATATATATATATATATATATATATATATATATAAATATATATATATAAAAGAGCACGGAGGTGTACGAAATTACACCAGAGTTAGGGAAAATTCCCTTGCTAAATCATATTCAAAAGCAAGCAGGACCCGATACAAGGTGTGTGTAAGTGTGGTGCGTCCAAGTCAAAGGTAATGGGAAAAGTAGATAAAATAGGTGTGGTCTAGACTTCACCAGTGGAGAGGAAGTAAGATTACATGAGGCTGAAACTGGGGGCACAGAGGTTGTAAAGGAAAGCATGGAGATCAGTGGTGGGTTAGGGCCCTTCTCATTGGAGAAGGGATACAACTTGAAAGTTCAGAAGTAATGATAGCAATAGTATAAAGAAAATGGCTCAACAATTTGACGGGCAGAAAGACACTGGAGAGCCAGCGAGGGCAGGATAGTTGAAAAGAATCTGTATCCCCAAACTGTCAGAGAACCGTAGTGTGAGTGGAACCACCTTGATGTGTGAGGCACTGAAGCAGTAAAGTGTGTGTGTATGTATGTAGTGTATTTATGTATGTATGCGAGGTATACTGAAGTAATGTGTATGTATGTATGTATGTATGTATGTATATATGTATGTATGTAGTATGTATGTATGTAGTATGCAAAGGTATAAAATGTATAAAGTGTATGTATGTATGTATGTGTGCATGTATGTATGTATGTGTATATGTATGTATGTGTATGTGGCAAGTGGCAGTAGCAAAAGGGCAAAGGTGTATATATGTGTGAGGTATATTGAAGTACAGATCCCTTCAAAAGAAAGATCCTGTATGAAATTAAAACACTGTAAGAATATTAATTCCAGACGAAGGTTTGAGTTGTATGTTTTAGAAGAAGATGTTAAAGTTGTATTGAAGGTTATGTCGAGTGGGAGTGTAGAAAATTAGTACTGGTTAGCTTTCAATGTCCAATTATAAATTGAGAAAGGTCAGAAGTTAGTTGCTCCAAGGTCGCCCAGTAGCAGGAGCCACTTGCGGTTGATATATATATATATATATATATATATATATAGTATATATGAAAGAGAAAGAGTATATATATATATATATATATATATATATATATATATATATATATATATATATATATATATATTTTTTTTTTTTTTTATAAATATCATATATATATATATATATATATATATATATATATATATATATATATATATATATATATATATATATATATATATATATATATATATATATTTATATATATATATATATATATATGATGTTTCACTTGTCGGTTATATCACTTCTATTAAAACTGATCAGTCAATGTGGCAGATTTATGTTCAAAGACACACTCAACTATATTAATACTTGAAACTGATAGTTTAAGTTCTTCAACATCTAATGTAGGAGCATTCCAAACTATCTATATAATATTAAAAGTTATTAACTTCTTTAAACTACTTGCAATCATGATATAAGAACTTTAGACTCATTGTACAAACTACTTCTACCACCTAAAGTAGACGTAGTTTAAAAGGATTTCAGCTTCTAGTGTCATTTATGATTAGTTATTTTAAAAATATTTATTTTAAACTATATATATAGCAATATTCAAATAACCATGTATATATATATAAATATATATATATATATATATATATATATATATATATATATATATATGATCTTGGGACATGATGTTTCAAGAATAAGACTGAAAAACTATTTTCTAGGTCCCCTGTAAACACCTACTGCAAGCTGCTTCCCATTTTAAAGCTAAGTACTCTAAAAGTATTTCTAATATTGGTGTAAGAAGTTTTCTAGTATATAAGAGGTGAAGCCATTGTGGATGATTAAAAAAGTATGATTGATGACAAGATGACTATATTTGCGAAAGTTTTCAGTATTAAGATAATGAGGAAAGCTAATTATAATAATGAATGCAATGTAAAAAGGTAGGAAAATATATATATTTTTTATAGATTTAGAAGACTACTTTGACGCTGATGAGAAGAGTTATGGAAGGTATTTAAGGAAAATGAAAGAGGTAAATAAATTTCAATGATTATTGAGAAAGAAATATCAATGATAATAGAGAAATATATTGACCCTAAGGAAGATGTAATTATGGTATCTGTTCTGAGGTTTAAATATAGTGTTTACTATATAAATAGGGGATAGTGTTTAATGGAAACATGAGGTTGAGAAGATTTGCCATGATGCAGTCCTCTGCTTTTCTATTTATTTCCACTCTGCTTTGCTGTTTTACTGGTGATAGATGTAGCATACATGGCCTGGGATCTGAGTTTACTCCATTTGACAAAAAAAGTTAAGAATAATGTGAAAATCAACAAACTGAGTGATGGCGAGAATTAGAAAATGTGCGTGAGAAATAATATATTGAATCCATTTACAAAGTGGAAGAACCTTCCCAAACATTCAGTGAACGACATCCTGAAGAAGGAATTGGTTCACTTAACCCTCCTTGGTTCCTCGTGAAGCCTTTAGGACATCTTATTCAAAAGAAGAAAAATAGAGATTTTAGGATAACAAGATGATGAAATAAGCAGTTTTTGTGTTTATCGATTAACGACTGAATACTTATATCCCAAGAAAATATGGCTCTCCACGAGAATCCACCTCATTCAGATGATCCCAAATAGACAGAACCTTTCTCTGGACATCGGTAAATCACTTCTGCAAAGTAGGAAAATTCTTCATGCTGCGATCTTTAACCCAACATTAAACTGTCTATACCGGTGCATCACTTAGTTCCTTTTTATGAGAATATGTCGACATTTTTATTAAGAATAAACTCTTTAATATACAATAGATTGAAACATGACAGTTCAAATATTTTGCCTTTAATACAATAAAAGAAAAAAATAAAACATTTTAATTCAAACATAAATATTTAATGTTCTAAAAATATTCTGTAAACTAAAAACATTTCGAATATTTCAAAAATTATATTTTAAAAAATTTAATTATTAAATGCTTAAATAGTCCATAAGGCAGTAATGCAAAGAGTAATCATCTTTTTAAATTTTATTTGGATAGGGGAAGCAACTCAGAGGTCGGGAGGGCGGGGGAGTCTGACCTCTAAATACTCCCTCAACCTCACATTTCATACATGAGGTATTGAATGACCTTTTAGAAACATGTTATTTAATATATTTTTAATTAATTAAAGAAAAATTTCAGAAGTTTTTGAGAAAAATAATTTTTATCTTATTTGCTTCAAATATTCCAAAAGGGGAAAATCTTTTTATCTTTTCAAGTTCCTAACTTTAAACAAGAAATATTTGAATATCTTGAAAATTGAAAGTCTTTGAATGTGCATGCATGTATGTATGTGTCATATATATATATATATATATATATATATATATATATATATATATATATATATATATATATATATATATATATATATTTTATATATATATATATATATATATATATATATATATATATATATATATATCATCACCCACCTTCCTTCCCCAAGGTAAGGTACGCCGCATGCACCGGAACAGAAAAGTAGTAGAAGAATATGACGCAAGTCGAAAAGAAAACCTAGTCTTACCACCCCTTTTATACAGTTTAGTGAGAACTCGCCGCAGTCAGAAAATTTTACCCTACAGCTTCCCGACCCTCACTATTGCATCTCATCAATGTAGGGCTCTTCCCTTGGCACAGGTGGGTAACAACCATCGCATATCCCCTCATAAAACATCGCCATTCATTCCTATTATGCGTCTTTCTTCTCGCCGTTGCCAAACTCACAATCCTCTCCTCCAAGCATTCCTTTACTAACTCAACCAACTTTTTCTTCGGTTTCCCAGCCGGTCGATTCCCAACACACTCATCACTATGCATCCGCTTAATCAACCGACTATCATCCATCCTTTCCACATGACCAAACTATCTCAACGTACTTTTATTTATTCTCTTATTTGCTCCTTTCTTCACATCACACGACTCTCCAATGTGTTCATTCCTCATTTTATCAATTCTTTTCACACCTAAAACACCCCTAAGAATTTTCATCTGAACACATTCAGTGATATATAGTGTTGGTGGTAGGCTCCTTAATGGAATCAAAAATATGTACGACGAAAGTGAAGCTAATGTAAGAGTAAATGGAGTTTAAAGTGATCGATTTAATATTAATGGCGGAGTGAGTCAGGGATGTGCTATGTCTCCTTGCTTATTCACTTTGTATATGAACGGGGTTATGAAAGAATTAGAGGTGAGGGTGGCAGGGAAAGGTGTTAGAATGATAGAGAATGGAAGAGAGTGAAGGGTACACTACCTATTATATACGGATGATTTGGTTTTGTGTGGTGGATCTGAAGAGAGTTTGAGAGGATTGGTAAAGATATTTGAGTGTGTTAAAAGGAGGGGTTTGAAAGTAACCTTAAATAAGAATAAGGTTATGGGTGTGAGTGAGGACAGTCCTTGGTGTGAAGTTATGTTGGATGGTGAGCAACTGGAACAAGTGTCTGAGTTTAAATATTTAGTATATATGTTGGATGAAAAGGGAACGGATGATGCAGAGTGTAGTAGGAAAGTTGTGAATAGCAGAAAGGTGGCTGGAGCAATTAAATCCTTGGTGGATGTAAAAGGACTAAGTCTTGAGTGCGCTAGGGTCGTGCTTGAGGGTATGTTGTTACCTGGGTTAATGTATAGTAGTGGGACTATGGTCTGAAATAAGAGGTATAGATCTAAAGCTCAAACACCTGCTATAAATCTTCCCTATTAATCCTATCATACGCCTGTTGCAAATCCATAAAACCTACATACAATTTATATATATATACAAGAAGTTAGGGTTCGATCTCTCGTCCGCATCCTAGGTAGTAATGGCCTAGAGTAGTTCCCTTCCTAGAATAATGCAAAGTCTGTGAGGTGTGAACTTATATATATATATATATATATATATATATATATATCAGGATACATACTTTTATATATATATATATATATATATATATATATATATATATATATATATATATATATACATATATATATATATATTATATCATTATATTTATTTTTATATATATATTTATATATATATATATATATATATATATATATATATATATATATATATATATATATATATATATATATATATATATATATATATATATATATATATATATATATATATATATATCAGGGTGAAACCAGAGTTTTCCAATGCTATTTCCTTTCATTCTTCCGCATAAGTAAGTCTATACAAGCGTATCGGTTTAATTTTATAAATAAATAATAAAAATTATTCATTTATTAATTTCTTAAAATATAAAATGATTTTATTATTTTACTATTATTATTATTAATATTTTAAAGAGATTCTAATCTTTTCTAATAAATAAAATTAGTTGAAACAAAAATGTTGCCATAACTACAAGAAATATAGATTTTAAAAAATTAAAAAATTATATATATATATATATATATATATATATATATATATATATATATATATATATATATATATATATATATATATATATATAAAGAAAAATGCTATATATATATATATATAAATATATATATGTGAGAAGAGAGAGAGAGAGAGAGAGAGAGAGAGAGAGAGAGAGAGAGAGAGAAAAGATATATAGAGAGAGAGAGAGAGAGAGAGAGAGAGAGAGAGAGAGAGAGAGAGAGGGAAACAAGCTAACAGGCAAACAAACAGACAGGCAGACAGAGAGATGATGTTGAGAGAGAGAGAAGAGAGAGAGAGAGAGAGAGAGAGAGAGAGAGAGAGAGAGAATATTTAAGATGAAATTTAATAACATTAAATGAAGATAGATAGATATATATATATATATATATATATATATATATATATATATATATATATACTTGTAAAAAAATATATATATATATATATATATATATATATATATATATATATATATATATATATATATCAAAGGATTTGAAATTATAATATTTTCTTTTAAAACTAACCCGATCATCATTAACTATTTCCTTCGAATTTCATTTATAAAATTATTCAAATTTTCTATTTTTCTTCTTTTAAGAAATTCATGACGTCATAAATTTAAAAAATACAATTAATATTAATTTAAACAAAATTGTGATGTAAATTAATTATAATTTATAATATTAAATAATGTCATTTAACTTAATGTGTTCTTGTTATTTTTTTAAAGCACAATCCTAGAAAGGAAAATCGAATGGCAGAGGTGCTCGGGTTTGGTATCTTGACCGGATCCTAGGTTGAAATTAACTAGAGAAGTTCCACTTATAAAATAGGACCATCCCCTTGGGGTGTGAACATTTTAAATATATATATATATATATATATATATATATATATATATATATATATATATATATATATATATATATATATATATATATATATATATACAGAGGTGGGTATCGTTACTCAAAAAATTAGTTTCGTTATCGTTACTCCGTTACTGGGAAAAAGTAGTTCCGTTATCGTTATTCCGTTTCTTTGAAAGGAAAAGTAACGAAGCGCCGTTACTCCGTTACTCCGTTACTTTTAGCTTTTGACTATGACATTAATTACGGTACCTTATGTAATTTATTGGTTTGTGTAAATCCTATGCGTTTTTTCTGGCACTTTGATCGGGCCGATTGGGGGGCCTTGCGCCGCTTCTACGCTAACTATAAATGGAATGACTGCTTTCACTCTGGTGACGCTTCGGCTTCTGCCGATAAGGTGGGAGCTGTAATCGTTGATGGGATGAGCAGGTTCATTCCTTCTTCGACTAAATCTTTCTCTCCTCATAATTCATTGTTCGATCGTGCTTGCTCTCTGGCCATTCAGGCTAGAGACAGTGCGTATCGGGAGTGGAAAAATTCTCGTTCTCCTATCACTCTTGCTAATTTTCATTCAGCTAGAAATCGTTGCAGGGATACTCTTCGTCGAGCAAAGCGGGCTTTCATCAAACGAAAGTGCGCTAACCTCCTTGATTCTCCTACTGATAAATCTTTCTGGCCTCTTGCCAAAAACATCTCTAACAACTTCTGTAAATCTATCTTTCCTCCTCTTATTCGATCTGATGGTTCTGTTGCTAATTCTCCAACTGAAAAGGTCAATCTCTTCGGCCTCCTATTTTCCTCTAACTCAACCCTAGACAATTCTGGCATTCCTCCTCCTCCTTCTTCTCTCAGGTGTCCTATGCCAATGCCTGTGATTACATTTGATCGGGTGCATGGGCTCCTGAAATGTATGAACGTTAGGAAGGCGGGTGGCCCGGATGGCATTCCTCCCCGAGTTTTGAGGGAGTGTGCTTTCGTGCTGACCCCGCTCCTCGTTCAACTATATTCTCTATGTCTCAATACTAATACTTTCCCTCAGTGTTGGAAGCACGCACATGTCCAACCTATTCCGAAAAAAGGAAGCCGCTCTGATAATTCTAACTATCGCCCTATAGCTCTCACTTGTATTCTATCTAAGATCTTTGAAACCCTTCTCAACTCTCATTCCTTAGATCATCTGGAGTCTCATTCACTTCTTTCCGATCACCAGTACGGCTTTCGGTGCTCGAGGTCTACTGGCGATATACTTTTTTTATCTAACTGATTTATGGTTTTCAGCCCTCAGTAACTACGGGGAGACTTGCGTGGTGGCGCTTGACATATCCCAGGCATTTGGCCAGGTATGGCACGCGTTACTGCTCTCCAAGCTCCCCTCCTTTGGGTTTCCTCCTTCTCTTTGCTTACTTATGTCTAGTTTTCTTTCAAATCGCTCAATATCGGCTGTTGTTGATGGCGCGACTTCTTCTTCTTCTTTTCTGTCAATAGTGGTGTTCCTCAGGGTTCTGTCTTATCTCCTACTTTATTCTTGCTTTTCATTAATGATCTTCTCACCTGCACATCTAACTCTATCCACTCGTATGCCGATGACTCGACCCTTCATTCTTCAACTCATTTCAATTCTGCTCCCTCTTTTACTTCTAGAATTGCCTCTCGTCTTAATCTTTCCGATTCTATTCTCGCTGATCTGGATAGAATTTCCGGATGGGGGTCGTCTCAACCTTGTGAAATTCAATTCTTTAAAAAACCCAACTTCTACAAATCTCCCTCTCTAAAACACCTTCTAACTTTCCTATCTCTTTCGACGTTTCTCTCGTCTCTCCTGTTGACAATATAAACATCCTTGGCCTTAACATAAACAAAAAAATGTCTTGGAAACCTCACATCACAACGGTTGCTAGGGCGGCCTCAAAGAAACTGGGAGTTCTGTTTAGGCTGCGAGACTTTTTCCTCTTCTCAGTTGCTCCAGCTATACAAGGGTCTCATCCGCCCTTGTATGGAGTACTGCTCTCATATCTGGGTGGCTCTGGTTTTACCCGACTTTTGGATAGAGTCGAGTCAAAGGCTAAAAGGCTTATAAACTGTTCTGCACTTTCCAGTTCACTTGACCCTCTATCTTTGCGGCGCGATGTTGGTGCTTTATCTCTTTTCTATTGGTACCGCAGCGGCAGGTGCTCGAGGGAGCTTATCACTCGCATACCACCACCTTTACGACGCCCTCGTAGCACAAGGGGTGCTGTGTCGGCGCATGAGTTATGTGTTGATATTGGTAATTCCAGGCTTGTTCGCTGCGGTGCTACCTTCTTTCCTGCCACCTCTGTTCTGTGGAATTCTCTTCCATCTTCTGTGTTTCCTGCTGAATTTAATCTCTCTCACTTTAAAGCCTGCGTCTGTGGTCATCTGCCTAGTTTGCGTTAGTTGATGAATATCTGTGGTGTGCAACACTCCCTCCTTGAATAGGGCTCTAAAAAGATACCTACAAGTAAGATCCTAGCTCAGTCAAGACTTAGTCCCTTTACATCCACCAACGATTTAATTGCACCAGCTACCTTCCTGCCATTCACAACTCTCCTACTACACTCTGCATCATCCGTTCCCTTTTCATCCAACATATATACTAAATATTTAAACTCAGACACTTATTCCAGCTGCTCACCATCTAACATAACTTTACACCGAGAACTGTCCTCACTCACAACACCGAGAACTGTCCTCACTCGCAACCATAACCTTATTCTTATCTACGTTTACCTTCAAACATCTCTTTTTACACACCCTGCCAAATCTCTCTACCAATCCTCTCAAACTCTCTTCAGTTTCACCAAAACCAAATCATCCGCATATAATAGGTAGGGCACCCTCCATTCTCTTCCATTTTCCATCATTCTAACACCATCTCCTGCCACCCCCGCCTCTAATTCTTTCATAACCCCATCCATATACAAATTGAATAACCAAAAAGACATAACACATTCCTGCCTCACTCCGCAGTTAATATTAAAAATCACTTTCAACTCCATTTATTCTTACACGCGCTTCACTATTGTCATACATACTTTTGATTCCATTCAGAAGCTTACCACCAACACCATATACCAATAACACCTTCCATAGAGCTTCCCTATTAATCATATGATACGCCTGTTGCATATTCAAAAACCTAAATACAATTTATTCTTCTTCTCCCTCATTTTCTCTATCATTTGTCTCAATGTAAAGATTTGATCCACACATCCTCTACCACTTCTAAACACACCTTGTTCTTCACAATCAGTCCTTCAGTAACTCGACGCGCTCTTTCGATCAAAATACCAGTATATATCTTCCCTACTACAATCAATAAACTAATTCCCATATAATTCTTACAGTTACCCTTATCTCCTTTACCCTTATCTAAGGGTACTATTACTGATCTCCTCCAATCCCTCGAAACTATACCCTCCATAAACGCTTTGTTACACAACTTCCAAATCCAATCAATCACCATCTCGCCTCCATTCTTGATCATTTCACGGGTAATTTCATCTACACCTGCAGATTTACCATTTTTCAACTTTCTCGCTCTACCTCCTCCTTACTAATGACCTCATCTCCAAAATACCTATACCTTCTTGCACCATCAAACCCACACACATTCACTATCACCTCTTCATTACTGCCAATGTTATCCAGATTTTCGAAGTGTTCCCACCACCCTCTAGTCATCCACATATAATAGGTAGGGCACCCTCCATTCTCTTCCCTCCACACTCTCCTCACATCCATTTCATCAGTTACGAAAGCACCATCCCTATTCATTATTCTATGCAGATTCCCCTTATTCCTTATATATATATATATATATATATATATATATATATATATATATATATATATATATATATATATATATATATATATATATATATATATATATATATATATATATATATATATGAATGTATATAAGATTTTTATCTTGACCGGGGTGGTCAATTGGCTATCAACATTCAAAAAAAGTCGAACAAAATGTAACGGACTAAAAAGTAACGGAGGAAAAATAACGGAACAATGTTTGCTCAAATGAAAGGAATATATTGACTTCCGAGCATATCAATCAGTTAGTCTTTTTAGGTGCATTAGATGATAAGTATTGGGCTTTGTAATAATATAAAAATATATATATATATATATATATATATATATATATATATATATATATATATATATATATATATATATATATATATATATATATATATATATTTATATATATATATATATATATATATATATATATATATATATATATATATATATATATATATATATATATATATATATATATATATATATATATATATATGTATATATATATATATATATATTTATATATAACTTTATTTAATCGAATTTATATTGTATTTCATTATACCAAATTATTATTATTATTATTATTATTATTATTATTATTATTATTATTATTATTATTATTATTATTATTATTATTATTATTATTATTATTATTATTATTATTATTATTATTATTATTTTATATATCGTTTTATTATTTTATTTTTTAATTTATTTATTATTTTATTAAAATTTCTTTTCATAATGTCCGATAATGAGTAGGTAAAACGCTGGGTTGAATTTCAGAGTAAGTATGATTTAAGTTTTTTTATTTAAAATTGATGTTTATAGAAGTAATGGAAAAATCTAAGCAATAAAATAAATGGCAATTTATTTTTCGAAGTGTTATTTTAAAGGCACGCAATGGAAAACCTATTTTGTATGTCAAACCATGTCACAGCAAACGTTGGCCAAAAAATGAACCATCCACAAATACGATGCTTGAATATTCGTATTAAAATGCTCTTTGAAAAAAAGTTTGGCAAACATTGAATATGTGCTGAACCCTTAATTGCAATGCAATCATCAGGGATGAAGGAATCATCAAGCCAATTGGAAGAGAGAAGCTTTAGTTTCCCAGATATCTGTTGTATATAGTGAATAATAATAATAATAATAATAATAATAGTAATAATAATAATAATAATAATAATAATAATAATAATAATAATAATAATAATAATAATAATAATAATAATAATAATAATAATAATAATAATAATAATAATAATAATAATAATAATAATAATAATAATAATAATAATAATAATAATAATAATAATTATTATTATTATTATTATTATTATTATTATTATTATTATTATTATTATTATTATTATTATTATTATTATTATTATTATTATTATTATTATTATTATTATTATTATTATTATTACGTTTAAACTTTCGGGTTCACATTACCCCCGTCCTTAGGAGGAACTCTGCGTTATTATATTGCATATTATTGTCCTTTTTTTCAGAACTTCTACTTCCTCAACTCCATAAGTCTATAGGAATACAACTTCATTTCCGAGTTGGATCGAGTCCAACCCTAACTTCGAATACGGGTTCATTTCCAAGTCCAACTTCAATTCCGATTTCGACATTAATACTGAATACTACTCCAACTCAAATCAACTTCAATTTCAATTCAACTTCAACTTCAACTCCGAATTCGATTTCAATTTTGAGTGCTTGCCAGACTCCATTTCTGAATCGAACTCCAACTTCGAATCAGACTTCAATTTCAAATTCGACTTCAATTTCGAGTCTGACTCTTAATTTCCAATCCGACTACAATTTCGAATCCGATTTCAATTCAAAATCAGCCTCCAATTTCCCTTCTATTTCTCTACTCGACTCCAATTTCATCTTAAAATGTGCCACTCATGATCTCATCCTAATTACTTAAACGTGTTAAAACTTATAAGATAAATGCAGTAAAAATCTCACGGAAAAGTCTCAATAAGATCCGCCGTACAATAGCCACAATTTTGTACGGAACATCCCCCCCATGGGACCTCCCCCTATGGAACCTCCCCCCATGGAACCTCCTCCATATCTTTTCGTATTTTCAGAAATAGCGATAAAAAATGTATTTAAATTTAAGTAGCAACAAAACTTTTTTTGTAGCTATTTTTTTTTATTTTACTTTTAATTTCACAATTATTTTATTTTATTTTTAGTTTTAATATATAAATATTAAAAAAAAATCACTCTTTTGATATTTCTGTTTTCTTATTTTTGTTGTTTTAGTTTAAGTTATTATTAGTTATATTAGTTTTAACTAGTCTTAGTTTTAGTTATAGTCATAATTGTGATTAACTGATTAGTGTTTTTTGTCTTAGCGTTAGTTCTTCATAATTTTAGTTAGCTTAGTTGTCTTAGTTTTAGCTAGTTTTGGTTTTATTTTTTTACTATTAGTCGCCTTATAGTTTTAATTAGTATTAGTTTTAGTTAGAATCATAATCGAGAATAGTCATTTTTGTCTTAGTTTTAATTAGTCATAATTTTAGTTAGTTTAGTTAGTTGTTTTAGTTAATCTTAGTTTTAATTTGTTATAGTCTTAGTTATACTTAATTATCTTATTGCGATTTAGTACTTACTGTACTTTCAAGAAGACATTTCAGAAACTCTCTCTCTCTCTCTCTCTCTCTCTCTCTCTCTCTCTCTCTCTCTCTCTCTCTCTCTCTCTCTCTCTCTCTCTCTCTCTCTCTCTCTCTCCTCTCTCTCTCTCTTCTCATATATATATATAATAATAATATATATATATATATATAATATTGGATTATATTCAATCTAGTTGGATATGGATATTTATATTCCATAGAAATATTCAAATATATATAATATTATATATGAATATATGATATATATAATATATATATATATATATATATATATATCTATATATATATGATATATATATATATATATATATATCTTTCATATATATATATATATATATATATATATATATAATATATACTCGCAAAGAGCTATTTAATGTTCGTTGATTACTTGATAGCAGCCTATTAAGTTTCCGTGCTTGACACTCACGCAAAGATGCTAAGAAATGGAGAGTTCACCTCCTCTCTCTCTCTCTCTCTCTCTCTCTCTCTCTCTCTCTCTCTCTCTCTCTCTCTTCAAGTTAAATGTAGCTATGCGTGTTCGAACTTACGCGCCAAAAAAAAAGGAAAGAGAAAAAAGCGCGGGTAAATAGGTCTTCATATAGAAATTATTTCGAGGTTATAAACCCAAAAAGGGAAAATTCCCTTTTTGATGAAGTTTACCAAAGGCCAATTATAAAAGGCCAGATTTTTTCCTTTTAAATTTTGTTTAGTTTTTTTTATATATATTTATTTTTTATTTTTTATAATTTAATTTTATTTTCGTGTTTTCTGTACTTTAGTCAATTTTTTTTCACTGATATTAAGGCGGAACAAGATTAATATATATATATATATATATATATTATATTATATAATATATATATATATATAGATATATATATATATATATATATATAATAAGCATGGAGTGGAACAAATTGGCAAATAGCGATATATATATATTATATATATATATATATTATATATATATTAATTATATAGTATATATAATATATATATATATATATATATATATATATATATATATATATAATATATATATAATATTATATATATATATATTATATATATAATAAATATATATAGTTTAGCGTATTAATTATTTATTTTAGTAGATGTATATTAAAATATATCGATTTATATAATTTATATATATATATATATTTATATAATTAGAATATATATAGTATATATAATATATATATCTATATATTATATATATATATATATATAAATATATAATATATATATATATTAATATATATATAAATATAAGTATATATACTCGTATATATAATAAAAAAATTGTATTATCAATATAATATGATGAAATAAAGTATTTTATATTTTTATTTTTTTTATACATTTTAATTTTTAAAAACATAGAGATAAAACCGCTAAAAATTTTCTTGTCAAAAAATGACTCGCTTAAACAAAATGCCGACAAATCATTATATTTATTTATTTTATTTTTAATTTGTCTAAAAATAAACATAAAATAATAATTAGTAAAGGAAAATAATTTCCTTTTTAAATGTTTTTAAAATTTCTATTTAAAAAAAAAAAAATTAATATAAATTTTGAAAAAAATTATAATTAATTTTTATTGTTAAATTTATTCACTCTTTCACAAAGTAACTGTAAAATAGAATAGAATAAATAAAAATTAATATATATATATATATATATATATTATATATATAATATATATAATATATACTATATATTTTATATATCTAGTAAAATATATTTAATTTATATATAAATATATATATATATATATATATATATTATATATATATATATATATCATATAATATATATATATATATATATATATATATATATATATTATATATATTATATATATATACTATATATATATATATAAAAATATATATATATATATATAATTATATATATATATATATATTATAATATTTTATATAATATATATATATATACTCCTCTGTCCCAAAAGTAAGTTTACTGAATATCCCATGAATGACTGAGTAATGTAGCTCCTCCGTGACTTATACGAGTGGGTAGCTAGTTACCTAGGCTACATATCCATACAAGTTTTAACCAGATTTATAAAGTCAGTCTTGCATTACATCTGTTTATGTATGGGCGTGTGTTCTAACCTCGGTACGTTTTTGCATACACTTTTTGTGTAAATGGCATGTTCTATCCTCGTTACGATTTTTACGTGCAGGTAAATATTGAACAGCTGTACGCTATCAGTTCATAGAATTTTAACGAACCATTTGCAAATGCGAAAAATTTGTGCAAAACTAGTGCCGAAAGACTTGTCTTGTGGAGCAGAAAGCGACAGGGTCTAACATTTTCAAGATATTGATTGAAGACTAGAAATGGAGCCATTTTTTGGATTAAAGTATATAACAGGTGATTGAATCATGGGTTTTTGAGTACGATTCCTGAACCAACCAAAGTTGCGGAATGACACAAAAATTCTCTCCGTCCGAGAAAGCACGTAATGACAGGTAGCTGGAGAAGACACCTTACTATTTTTTGTCGACAGCCATGGTATGTACACAAGAATTTTACCTTCAGACAACAGTTAATCACGTCTTTTTACAAGATGTCTTGGAACGACTTCGAAAGTGAGTTCAGCGAATCAGAACAGACATTGCAGACGATTGGGTGCTGCACCACGAAAACGCGCTATCTCACACTGCGCTCTCAATTATAGAATTTCTAGCGAAGAAAAACATTCAAGTACTTCCACATCCTCCATACAGCCCAGATCTAGCTTCGTGCGATTTCTACCTCTTCCCTAAATTGAAAATGAAGGGGTTATCATTTTTGGACGATGGAAAACATAAAAAATACTGCAACACGTGAACTAAACACACTTCAGGAAAATGACTTCCGGTACTGCTATGAACAGTGGAAGAAACGTTGGAACCGCTGCGTAATACCTTCAAGGTCGTACTTAAAGGAGATAGACTGCAATTTTATGTTAACCAAACATAATTAAATACACGATCAGGTACACACTTTTTGGACATATATATATATATATATAATATATATATATTTATATATATATATATATATTAGTATATATATATATATAATATAAATATATATATAATAGTATATATATATATAATATTATACTATACTATAATATAGTATATACGCAGGGCTGCGCAGACGACAAATTTTTTCTGGCTCCGACTCCGACTCCGGCTCCATCATTTTAAAATTATCCTGCTCCGACTCCGATTCCGGCTCCAGCTCCGGCTCCGGCTCCGGGATTTTAAAATTGTTCGGCTACGGCCCTAGTTATAATTCCTTCTCCATTTTACACTATGGAGAATCATAATTTTTCTGTTACAAATTTATGCATGATGAAATGAATGTTTGTTAATGACATCTTTATAACTTATAAGAGTAAAACCTAAAAAATATTTTATAGAAAATAAGATTTTTGAGAAATGCAGAAAAAGAATAATCACTTTCTTCCTAATTTTTTATAGAATTCCTCTTACATTTACGTAATATAATTTCATTTAAAAGTTATCTTTCTTTTAGTTTTTTTTAAACGGAAAAATTTAATTTTTTTGTTTTTAAAAGCGGAAAAATTATAATTCAGTTTCATCCTAAAGTTTAACAATAATTCCTCTTTGAATATGAGCTTTTGAACATATGTAATATATTTTATTTCAAAACAGATTTTTTATTTAGGAAAAATAATTATAATTCAATTTCTTCCTAAATTTTGAAATAATTTCTCTTTGAACTGCCTGAGCATATGTAATATAAATTTATTCAAAACAATTGTTTCTTAAAAATAAAACTTCTTCAATAAAATCTTCCTTTAACGATGTCCTTAGATCCGATTTTATTATTTCTAAAGCAGAAAATAAGCTATCAGCTTTCACTTGGCTAGAAGGCAAAGCTGTAATTGTGTGAGCCGCATCTTGAAAAATTTTAGGATAGTAAGGATTGTCTCTTTAACTCTTAACTTTGATTTCAAGTCAATTTTCATTATTTCATATAATGCCTAATGGAATTATACTTTGTATTTTTCTAGAAGTCTTTTACAGGTAGATTGTCTTTTTTCAATCGCTTTTCTGCATACTCCAATTGGTCCCATTGTTTGTCATATTTTACTTCTTCATTTGACAAGATGCCACAAGTGAGGATTCCTCAAACTACTAAACTATCTGACTCCTACTAAGATTTCTGATCAATAGTGTTATTCATTTTAAATCCTAGTTCACAAAGAGCATTCCTAGCTTTTAACATCAAATCTTCGGTTCTGAGGAAGATTCTAAATTGTGGATCAACATAGATGTCCAACA
>JABUQX010017160.1:15000-17500 GCA_015478945.1 Trachelipus rathkii | reverse complement strand
GGGAAGGAAAATTTTCATTAAATTTAATACACCACTTCCTTACACCTTACTAAATTTAATACACCACGTTCCTGTTGAACGTCTCCCTAACTATGCAGGCCATATAGATGCTCCTAAAAGAGGTAACCTTTCAGACAATATATTTGAAAAGTTAGTCATGTTGAAAGGAAATACAAATTAATAATATATATATATATATATATATATATATATATATATATATAATATTATATATTTTACTATATATATATATATATATTATATATATATATATAATATATAGTATAATTGTATATATATATATATATTAATTATTATATATTATATTGTATATATATAATATATATATTATATATAATATATATTATATAATAGTATATATTATATATATTCTGATATATTATACTTTTTTATACGTCTTCCCTCAGGAGAGGCCTACAGGCTGCAGCGGAGACAACATCCGATTTCCACGCAGTCCTTCAGAAGTTACCAATCCTCATCAGCTGGCGCATCGCGGGCAGTCCATGTCTTCTCAAGGCTCTCTCCACACAATCTTTCCATTCTCCCCTTCGGTCTTTCCTCTCGGCCTTACTCCCTCCACTCTCCACCACCACTTTCTACTCGCGACTCGTTTCTCCCGCATCCTTATATATTGCCCCCACCATCTCAAGTCTCGCTCCGAATCTATCCTGTTTCAAACACAAGCACCACACCAAACTCTCTCCCTAAACCATTCGCTTCTCACTCTATCTATCCTCGTCTTCCCACTATCGTTCCTCAACACCTTCTTTTCGCAGCTTAGATCCTTTTTCTCTCGTGTTCTTAATGCTCTCATGTTTCTGCACCTTGTCAAATGGTAACCAGTATGCTACTCAAATATAATCTTCACTTTTATATCCATCACCGATCTTTCATAATTGGATAACGCTCTCATTTGTTCTTCCGTATATTTTCCATTTCTTGCTCCACTTACACATCCTCCCTTGCTTGTAAATACGCCAACCAGGTAAACAAACTGATCCACATTCTCAATCCTTTTCATTTCATGACGATCTCACTTCACCCTTCATTCTCTCTACCCACTCTCATTATCACTGTTTTTTTCTGTATTCATCTCTAAACCAATCTCTCAAATTTCTGTCAAAACTTTTCATAAGTCCTCTCAATACTCCTCTCCAACTCCAACATTGCAAATCATCGCATACCACCATTATATCACCATCAGATTCGGGAAATTCCTCTTAACCTTTCTGAATTACTACATCTAAGTAAGCTTTAAAGACTAAGGGAGACAGGACACTACCCTGTATGACTCCCGTCCCCACCTCAAAACCATTTCTCATTTTTACATACTGTTCTCACTTTACACTCACAAACGCTATACAAGCTTTTTATTGCTCTCCTCAGTCTTTCCTCAACTCCGTACACGTCCCCCAAAATCCTCCAAAGTCTGGCTCTGGGTACTGAGTCAAATGCCTTTCTTAAGTCCAGGAAGGCTATATATGATGTTTTATTAAATTCCCAGCTCTTCTCCAACACTATTCTTAAAGCAAACAACAGATCGGAAGTACTCCTGCCCTTCCTGTACCCATATTGTTCCTCTCCCAACTGTATCTCTATCACTCCTCTCAATCTTCTTTCTAAAATCCTTTTCGTACACTTTCGCTATATGGTCCAATAAAGCTATCCTCTATAGTTTTCACAATCTCCAGTATCACCTTTTCCCTTATAAATGGGCAAAACACGTTATTTTCCCCCCATCTACGGGAACTTTACACCCTCCATCAGCATTTTATTAAAAAGTGTTCCACTTTTTCTTTTCATTCTTCTCCTCTTCTTTATCAACTCTCTTGGCAATTCATCCTTCGCCACGGCGCTTTATCCTTTCTTCCATTTTTGACAAAGCTTTCCTCATTTTCTCCATCGTTATCGGATTCACCCTTCCATCTCCTCTTCCACATATTGCTCCTCTTCACATTTCTCTCTCTCTCATACATTTAGGGTTCTCCAAACATATTTTCAGTCTTACACCTCTCATTTACCTCGTTCATGTGATGTAAGTACCTCCCTTTCTTTATTTTTGACTATAAAGCTTTTTGTTTGATTTTTTATATGTTTTTGACAGCTTGAAAATCTTCTTCTTTCCTCCCTCTCATCCTCTCCCAATTCTTCTGCCATTCTTTCCGCCACAAGCCTTTTGCCTCCCGCATTCACTATCTCTTCTCTCATTTCTTACTATCAATATTCAGCTTTTCTCTGTTCTGTTCTTCCCCTCAACCCCCTTCTCATTTTCTTGTTCTTTTCGCACACTTCTCTCTTCACATCTTCATTTTCCACCCACAAGTTGTTTCTTCCCGTTTTCTCCATACCATTGACACCAGCGATTTCTTCCGCGGTTATTTACTAATATTTCTGCAATTCATGTTTTTTCTCCACATTCGTCAACTTTTCTTTTATTTTCTCCATACTCTTCTTTCTTCCCTTCCTCTTTCAGGGCTTA
>JABUQX010017160.1:0-12500 GCA_015478945.1 Trachelipus rathkii | reverse complement strand
TTATTATTATTATTATTGATTATAATTATTATTATCTATTATTATTATTTTATTATATTATTATTCATTATTATTATTGTTCAAATATTCATTTAATTATTATTATTATTATTATCTATATGATTATATTATTATTATTATCTATCCTTTATTATTATTATCATTATTATTATTATTATTATTATTATTATTATTATTATTATTCATTATTATTATTATTAATTATTCATTATTATTATTAATATTATTATTATTTATTATTATTTTATATTATTATTATCTTATTATTATTATTAATTATATTTATAATTATTATTATTATTATATTAATTATTATTATTATAATTATTAATTATTATTTATTATTACTTATCTAGGGTCTTTCGCAATTGGTTTAAAGTAATGTAAAAATATTTAATATTACTTGACATTTACGGATTTAAGGAGATTTACTAAAACCGGTGTTTAATTTATTTCATTCCAATGATATTATAGCTACTACAAAATTTAAACCTACTTCCAATTATATATTTTGTATAGTAATAACAAAATGTGGTTATAAATTACTTTGATAGTTTTTACCAGCAATATGCGAGTAAATATTTCTTCACTGGTAGTCAAAATAATATACAAAAAATAGTATTGTACAATTACTAAGTAGTTAGCCTAAACTATTAATTAGGTGTTATTTTTAATTTACTAGATTCGCGTTGTTTGTAACCTGTATGCTAGATAGAATTTACACTTTGGGGCTTACAAATGTTAACACTTTTTGATAAAATATTTAAGGCGATACTTACAAGTCAAACCTACTCAATATGAAAGTCTTGAACAACTAACAATTAAATAGTAAAATTTAACCAGGAAAAATTCGTAAACATAAACTACTGGGAGTAAAATGTACAACAAAAAAATAACGTTTAAATACCGCTTACTACATCTCAGTAGTGTAAAATTTTACTACTAATTTTTCTGTATATATATATACCTATATTATATATATAGTATATATATATATATATAATATATATAGTATACTATATATATATAGTATTACTATATATATATATATATAATATATATTATACTATATATAATATTATATATAATATAACTATATATATATATGTTATATATAGTTAATATACATATACTTTATATTAATTATATATATATAATATATATAATATATATTATAATTATAATATAGTTATATATCACTATATATATATATATATATATTATATTATAGTTATATATACGTATATATACTATATATAGGTTGCTTGGTTAACCAATTCGGTTTAACCAAAAATTTATTTTTTTGGGGGGGGACTTTTTTTTTTTTTCTTTTTTACTTTTGTAATAAATTTAAAAAAAAAAAAGTCGTTATCCAAATAGTCCTTTCGTATTAAACCGAATTAGTTAACCAAGCAACCATATATATATATAATATATATATTAATATATATATATACTATATATATATATAATATATATATATATATATAATATACTTATATTATTATATATATATATATATATATATAATATGTAGTTATATATATATATATACATATATATATATATACTATATATACTATATATATATATATATATAAATATATTATATATATATATATATAATATATATAATATACTTATTACTTATATATATATATATTTATATATATATATTATAGTATATATCTATACTATATATACACAGAAAAATTAGTAGTAAAATTTTAACTACTAAAAGTAGTATACCAAATTTTAACTATTTTTTTTTGTTACATTTTACTCCCAGTATTTATGTTACGAATTTTTCCTGTGTAATTTTTTACTATTTATATTTAGATTGTTCAATGAACTTTCATTTGAGAGGTTTGACTTTTGTAAGTCAGTTTAAATATTTTTATCAAAGTGGTTAACATTTTGTAACCCCAATAGTGGTAAATTCTACTACAAAACAGTTACAAACAACACCGATATCGTTGTAATTATAACACCTAATTTATTAAATTAGGCCACTACTTAGTAATTGTTACAATTACTATTTGTATTTATTTTTGCACTACCAGTGAGAAATATTTACTCATATTTGCTGAGTAGTCAACAATAATATACAAAATAGTAATTGGTAACAAATTATAAGTAGTTAGCCCTAACTATTAAATTAGGTGTTATAATTACTAAGATATCGGTGTTTTTGTAACTGTTATGTAGTAGAATTTACCACTATTGGTACAAAATGTTAACCACTTTTGATAAAATATTTAAACTACTTTAAAAAAGTCAAACCTACTCAATATGAAAGTTCATTAAGACTAAGAAATAAATACGTAAAAATTTAAACCAGGAAAATCGTAAACATTAAACTACTGGGGAGTAAAAATGTACAAAAAAAATAGGTTAAAATTATTCTAATCATAGTTAAAATTTTACTACTAATTTTTCTGTGTATATATATATATATATATATATATATATATTATATTATATTATAATGTTTTTTTTTTTTATATATTATATATATAATATATATATATATAATATATATTATATATTATATACTATATCATAATATAATATATACTATATATATATATATTATGGATATATATATATATCATACATATATATATATATATATATATATACTATATATTATATATATTTATTATATATTATATATATATATTTTATATAATATACTATAATATATAATATATATACTATATATATGGTTGCTGGCTCTTAAACCAATCTGGTTTAAACCAACAGGCTTTATTTTTGAGGGGGGGACTTTTTTTTTTTCATTTTTTATTACAAAAGAAAAAAGAAAACAAAAAAAAGTCCCCCCCCAAAAATAAACCTGTGGTTTAAACGAATGTTAAACAAGCAACCATTATATATAGTATATATATATATATGGCTTGCTTGGTTTAACCAATTCGGTTTAAACCAACAGGTTTATTTTTGGGGGGGGGACTTTTTTTTTTTTTTTTTTTCTTTTGTAATAAAAAAAATCAAGAGAAAAGTACTCTAAATAAAAGAATATGGCTAATACATCCTATTTATATATTTAGTAAATAAATATGAAGAAAACTTTATTAGTAACTTAATTTAAAAAAAAAAATATGTAGCATCAAACAACTATAACAATAATTATAATTAAAAGATGATAATAACTTTTAATTATCTTTTCTTTTGAGTTAGATAATTGCTATTAAAGATGTTAAAAAGTAAACAAAGCTTTTTAATGGATTAATTCTAAAGTTATATTTAACGTTAATAAAAATAAAAATAAATAACTTTGATAAAAGTTATGAAGTCTCCCAAGTTCATATTTATAACATTTATGAATGGACATATCTTATTAATTATATAGCGACAAACCCCATACGATTTTTATGAAACTAACAGGAAATGTTTGATAACCTCTAAAGAAGAAAATCGTAAAAAAAACAAAGGAAATGACCCTGAAAACGTTATGAAATCTCAATTTATATTTTCAACGCCAAATTAGTTTTAAAAGTTTTATTGGAACATTTTTTTAACAGGTTTATTGTGTTAAAGAGATATTTCTTTATTTTTACCACCAATCATGCCTCAGAGGGTACAAGGGGCGGAGCCCCCTTGAGGCGGAGCCCCTGTGGACAGATGTTCATGTGCCATGCATTTTTATCTTCAATTTTTACCCTACACATATGAAATTGAGGGGATTCATAATTTGTGTCAGTGTCGTCGTGCGGCTTTATTACTTTTTCATGGTCATTTGTCGAATTTTATTCTACGTTTTACTATCTTTTCAGCTCATTTTAAACATTTCATATAGTTTTATTAAAATATAGACAATGGTTTTTTAGAAAATATATAACAATAATACTATTATTTATAAATAGTACTATTATATTTATATATAAATATAATTATACCTAATTATTATTATATATTATATAGTTATTATAATATTATATTTATAATATATATATAATATATTATATATTATGGGTATTATTCTTATATTTAGATCAGTGTAATCATTTTCTTGAAAAATTCTAAGTTTCAAACAAAAAAAGAACAAAAATATATCGAAGTCTCAGAAAAGTTAACGAATGTGTTTTTAAGTTAACAGTTTTCTTTTTCACAAGGAAAAACATGTTTAGAGGCAAGCTTCTTGATCTGTCTAATTCCAGTAAGCTATGCCCCCGCCACTAAAGGAGAATTTTTCGTCTTAAAAAGTTACTTAAATGCAATTTTTTATGACACTTTAGAAAATATTTTTTGAAGTGAAAATAAATTTTTGTCAGAAAACTTTATACACAAAACAACTTCTCTATTCTAAATAGTATATAATACTATATTATATCATATTATATATAATATATATAATATAATATATATATATATATATTATTCATATATAAGTATATATATATATAATATTACTTAATAATCATTATATATTTATATACTATATATAATTATATATTAACTATATAACTATATATATATATATAATATATATATTATATATATATATATATACTATAAATATTATAATATATATATTATATATATTAATATATATATACTATATACTTATATATATATATATATATATATTATATATTATATATATTTATATTTATATATTATAGTATATATATATACTATATATATATATACTATATATATATAGTATATATTATAATATATGTATATCATATATATATATTATATAAATATATATAAATATATATATATATATATATATTATATATATATATAGTTATAATATTATTATATATATATATATATATATATATTATATATATAATATACATATAATATATTATTATAATATTATATATATATATAATATATATATATTAATATATATATATGGTTGAAATTTGGTTTTTAAAGCCACACCTCACTATCTCAAAAACTACAAATAGCTACAAGGAAAAGGATACATTGCTGGGGATGCGTGCTGGTCCAATTTTAGTGTGGAAAATGTTAAAAAAAAAATAAAAAAAAAAAAAAATAAAAAAAAAAATCTCAAGAACTACAATAGCATACAGCGAAAAAAAAAAAAATACATTTTTGGAAATCCTGGTAAAATTTTAGTTAGGAAATTGTAAAAAAAAAAAAAAAAAAATAAAAAAATATTGTAAAATATTAGATAATATGATTTAGAGAGCCCTTTAGAGACTTTTCTGGTTACTCGTTAAAAATAAATAGACTTTCTATTAAATTTTGCTCTTTTTTTTTTTTACTAAACGAATACCCAAGGTTGGTATACCTCACCGATGGCATTAGTCGGGGGTCTCTCCGGCCATTCCGGGGAACTACCGGGGTAGGACTTAACTTCCCCCCCTCCGGGGAGGGTCATCCGGACCCCGCTCTTTGGTATGTGGGTTATTTGTCTCACGGGGTTCCTCCGCCCTCCCTACGGGTATGGAGAAAACGTCCCCCTGTGCTTTCACCCGTCGGCTACGAGCCCCCTAAATTGCCGTGTAATACCTTTACAAAATAATATATAATAATATTAAATATTTTTATATAACATATATATTATATATATATAATATATATATATATATATTATATATATATATATATATATTATATATATATATATATATTACATATAAGTAGTGACGGGACAGTTTGAGCTCCCTCAGCCTTTTCGATATGAAGAGAATAGAGTTATAGGTCTGAAACTTGGAATATAATCTATGATATGGTTGATAAGACGAAATCCGTGTAAATTTCAAAGTCTTGATAGGATGCTATATAGAGCGGGGGTCCCCGAGAGCGTAGCCGCTACGCCCTCGTTTATACCCTTTTTGGCTTTCCAAACCCGAGATTGAGTTAAGCCTAACGGGAGTTATGTTCGAGCGTGATGACGTAATCTCGGCGCAGCCGAGATTACGTCAGTGCGCGAGAGCATGCACACACTCTTACATATTATTATATATTATTCATTATAATTATCTATTATTATTATTATTATTATTATATTATTTTATTATTATTTATTATTCTTATTATTAATTATTATTATATATTATTATTATTTTATTTTATCTTACTTCTGAGATGATTAGGTTCGAGCGTGATGACGTAATCTCGGCGCAGCCGAGATTACGTCAGTGCGCGAGAGCGCGCCCATACATACCCTTACATATTATTATTATTATTATTATTATTATTATTATTATTATTATTATTATTATTATTATTATTATTCGAAGAAGTAACACCGTATGTGTTCATACTTACACAGATTTAATTATCCCTTCTAAGTCATCCTCGTCACCTCTTACTTCTTCGTCAGCGTCTTCTTTACCATCGAAACAATACCTATTTCAGATTATGACAGTGCGCTCATTTCACTCTCTTTCATCTGTCTTTACGCAACGCCTCAAGCTTCAGGGTATAGCGCAGTCCCAGGGTTCGACTCCGACTCCGACTCCGGCTCCGACTCCGACTCCGACTCCGGCCGCGGCGGGCGGTGCTTTGGTTCAGCCTCTGGGCTCCGGGCGCTGTTCTTACTCCGGCTCCGATTCAGTTTGAGTGAATGAGTCTTTGAAGTTTTATTTTATTATTATTATTATTATTATTTTATTATTATTATTATTATTATTATTATTATTATTATTATTATTATTATTATATTATTATTATTATTATTATTTTATTATTTTTTCATATTATAATTCTTATAGAATTATGTTTATTTTTTATTCTTATTATTAATTATTATTTTGTTAATTATTATTATAATAGAGAGTTTTATAGACTACTGATATGAATGTTCTATGTTAACGAAGAGAAGAAAAAAATGAAGGCGAATGAGAGAGAGAGAGGAAGAGAGAGAGATGAGAGAGAAAAGAGACGACGAAGAGAGAGAGAGAGAGAGAGAGAGAAAGAGAAAAGTGAACGCATGAGCTTTAGAAGCCTTTATTTCAACGTCGCAATAGTCAAGAAGTCTTAGAAGAAGAAGAAGAGGAAGAAGAAGAAGAAGAAGAGAAGCAAGAAGAAGAGAAGAAGAAGAAAGAAGAGAAGAAGAAGAAGAAGAAGAAGAAGAGAAGAAGAAGAGAAGAAAAGAACAACATCAACAATAACAACAACAACAATGGCGGGCGGGGATAAAAACGTTTTCAAAAACCTGTTTATTTATTGGCATAACATTACTGAAGATCCTTTTTTTGTTTTTCAGCGACATAAATTTATATATAAATTGTAGAGCCTGCATAATTGACGAAGGTAAGTAAATTTTGTTTATATATATACAGATGAGGTTATTGTCTTAAATCCTCAACGAGAAAGGAACTCAACCTAGCCTCAAGAGCTTTTAACTCATATATTTATATATTACACCCACAACAAATACCCAAACAAACAAACACCTTCACAAGACCAAATGTGACCACCAACACCACAACTGAACAACACCATCAAATCAAAGTTTTTAAAAACCGCCACGATCTGTCTTTCGATATTATATATATATATCATATATTATATACATATATATATATATTATATATATATATATATATATTCTATTTAATATTATATATATATATATTATTTTATAGCTCATTATTAATATATTAAATATAATGATATATATATATATATATATATATAATGTTTTAATATATATATACATATATATCTATATATCTATAATATATTATTTTATTATATAGTATATATATATATATAATATATATATGATATATATATATATATATATATATATATATATATATATATATAGAGGATATAAAAGTTACTATTTTTTTTAAAACACCATTCATTTTTTTATCAGTCATATAAAAATATTTCATTTATATATTTATAGATTTATATTTATTAATTATTATTTATTTATTCGTTTCCCTATTTTATTTATTTACTCATTTAGAGAGAGACGAGAGAGCGAGAGAGAGAGAGAGAGAGATAGAGCGAGAGAGAGAGAGACGAGAGAGATGAGAAGAGAAGAGAAGAGAAGAGAGAGAGAGAAAGAGAAGAGATCTGGGCGGGGTTTCATTTTCAAGGGTTACACAATGTTTTTATGTTCACTCCTATGTCCGTAAATATCTATCTCAGAATCCAATACGATTATACTATCTCTTTATATATATATAATAGAAACAAAAAGTGAATTGGGGAGTGGCTTTTAATATCATTATATATGGAATATATATATTATATATATGTATATATACTATATATATATATATATATATATATATATAGATAGTATATTAGTCAATTAGTCTACTATATACTACTATAATATATATATAATATATATAGAATATAATAGATATATAATATATATAATATCATATAGTATTATATATATATATATATATATATATATATTAATATAGTGTATATATTATATTATATATATATTATATATATATATATATATATATATATATAGATGTATATTATATATATATACAATATATATCTATATTATATATGTATATATTAATATTAGTATATAATATATAGATAGGGTATAATAGGAAGAACTATTAATCTCATAAATAGGTAATATATATACTGGAGTACACACCTACTATAGGTATATATATTATATTATAATTATTATATATATAATATAATATATGATTATTATATATATATATATATCATATAATATTGATATATTATATATTCAATTACTTTATTATATATTATATACTATATAGTAATATTTTCTCTATTTCCCATTGTTATAGTATAGTTATATATATATTCTATTATAATAATAAATATAATAAATACATAGTATATACTATCTATATATGTATGGTTCAGGTCATTAAATATATATTATATACGGTTTTAACTGATATAGAGTGACTCATAACTAATAGTTACGTTAGTATTACTCATATCTACTATCTATATCTACTATATATTTATTATATTAATATAATCATTATTATTTATACCTATATTAAATTGTTATTAATAATATATACTATATTATACCATATACCTCATTATATATTATCAGCTATTAGTCACGTGTGATATAAGATACTATAATAAATGCTTATACTATACCTTATACTCTATAGAATAAAGTCTAGGCTTCTCTCTGTTCGGTATCCTTACTCCGACTACCGCACCAACACCGCACACGACAGCACGCATCGCCGTAGCAGCTCTCGCTTCCTGACTCCTCTGAAGTTTGTGTGCTCATTTATATTATCTACTTTTTATTGATTATTATTATTATTATTATTTTATTATTATTAATCTCATTATTATTCATTAATTATTAATTATCTTTATTATTATTATTATTATTTTTCTTTTATTATCTTATTATTATTGTATTATTCTTTTTTGTTATTTCTTCCGCCGCGCTGTTGCTTCTCTCGCAATCGGTTCTGGCATGCCTCGAGATTCGCATCATTTTTATAATATCTACATGGGGTTCTAGTGATAAGTTTTTGGCTAAAATATATTCGGAGGGTTTGTTAGATGGTAGCGGCTACAGCCTTGCTGTATACGAATTTACAAACCTCGGGGTCCCGCGAGTGGACTAGCCCCTCCTTTAAAACGATCAAATGTGTCCCGTAAATTGGCTTTGGTGAAGGGGATTTCAGAGTGAAAGTTTCTATGAAACTCAATACCTTGGTCTCCGGCACCAGGTGCTGTCGAGCTCGCTGGCGCGTGCGCGCGTTAAAAAAAACTCTGACTCGCTATAAGGTGATCTTAAGTTTTTTATATATGTAATTGACCGTAGTGCTGACAATACTCGATCCGATTGAGGGTTTTTATTCTATCCTTGCTGAGGAATACAGTAGACGCTCATTAAAAAGGGGGATCGTACCCTGCACAAAAAAAATGCGAGTTCGTAATTGGAGTGAATTTGTGATTAGGATTCAGAGTGAGTTTCCGTAGAAATACTTGGTCTATGGTGAATCTGCAGGAGTTGAGGTCCTCGGCACTGATGCTGCGAACGCCTCCACTACGGCTTGGCTTCTCAAAATAAAAAATTGTGCTATGTTAATGTAGGTGATGTTCTTCTAAAGCGCTCTTTTTTGTTTATGTAATTGGACTCATGTTTAATAGTGTATGCTGGATAATACGAAATGAGTACGTATAAATACTTGTCCGAGTTAGGGTCCATCAGTGGATAGACCCTTGAATAATATAGGAGGCGGGATGATTAACCCTCTCATTAAACAAAATTAAACTCTCGTGTTACGAGTAATGTAGGTAGAAATGTTAGGATAGACGATGTTTCTATTTAGAAATTCTCTCTAGAACTAGCTTGTTGTGTTAGAATCTAGGAGTACGATTGCATCTCGCGTTGAGGTTAAGAATGGGCCACGCACGGATAGACTGGGGAATGACAACAACTCGCAGGTGGCTGCAGATAGTGTTAAAAATGATGAAATAATTAATTTTCTCTTAGTTTACTGTTAATAAATGTTGTATCTTAAGGTTTTAATTTAATTTTCTTTTCTTTTTTCTCTATTACTGTAAGTTGATTGTGCTCTATTTTGTAGTCATGAATTTGCGAAACTGAGCGATATTGGCACTATATTTAGTTTTGTGAGAGTTTAGGCTCATGGGACGCGCGCACCTTAAAGAAGGGGCATGAACCTCCCCCTCAAAAAATAAAGAGTAGTCGACAGAAGTTAATTGAAATTTGTTGATATGTGTTGTTCTCGCCAGAATGAGATATGGAAAGATTGTATATATTGGTAAGTTTTTAGTTAGCTATTTAATGGACTCCGTTCTTGGTGTATGGACGCAATTCCGAGTGCGGTGTTAATATAAAACATTATAATTTCGTTTTTATTGATAAGAGTATCGTTAATGACTCTATATATGTATTACCTTGCAGCATTATAGCATAGCATAACGAAATATTAGGAGGTTTTATAATCTCGGTAAACCTGAGCTCGGTATATAGGCATCAGGAGAGACTCCATTACTTAAAGAGGTAGGATGAACATCCCCTCAAAAAAAAAAAATAAGTGTTCGTTAGATAAGAATATGCAAATTTGGATATTGTAATAGTGTAAGATAGGAGTAAGACAGTCTGAATCTTGTAGAATGGTTATTGAGTTAGTACCACTATAGCTGCTCTGTGCTGGCTCCAATTACTAGTTTAGCTTATAATATATTTGTTTATAATACACAAATATTAGAATGTATTAAAATATTATATGATTTATAAGATATATTAAGTGTTCTGAATAATGAAATGCTGAGGACTTTCACATGATTTATGTTAGGGGATATCATGTGTGTCAACAGTCACCTCTCACGTCCAGCGCACGATATGTGTGCGCGCGCCTCTGTCAGGTTGAGCACCTCGAGCCGGCCGATAAGAACGACAGTCGAAACAGGTATGTTGCGCTCGAGCCAGCACGGTATGTCCACCCACCAGGCTCGATTCACTGATATAACAAAATTATAGCGTTATCAATACACTCTAAGAGTATCTTGAGTTGCTTGTGTTTTTCCTGGTCTTTTATATCCGTACGTAGTTTATATTTTTTTTTCTAGTTAGCATTTATTTATTTAGATTTTTATTTTTTTTTATATACCGTACTTTGTTTTTTTCTTTTTATAGCTTTTTGTTTTTCTTTTTTATTTTGTATTTTTCTTTTTTTATTTGTGTGACTTTTCTTCTTTATTATTATTATTTTGTATTTTGTAACTTTTTTTTTATTTTCTTTTTTATATATGTATATACTTTTCTTTTTTGTTTTTTTTCTTTTTTATTTAGTAACTTTGCCTGATGTATTCTATAATGATTTCTTTTTTTCATCGTGTACATGAGGAAAATAAGGATGGAATAAAATACATTTTATTATTTATTATATTTATTATATATAACAAATAAAAAACAAAATTTCATTTAATCTCAGTGAAAAATAATTTACATGTTTATATACAATATTAAACATTAGTGAAGAAATTAAAAATTACAACAATTTTTAACTTTATCAATTTTATCTATATATATAACTTAATATTTATATTATATATTATATATATATAATATAATATTATTTAATAAGATAATAATATATATATATATATATATATATTTATTTAATATATATATAGCTATATTATATATATTATTATGTTATATATATTATATTTAATATATTAAATTATATATATACTACTTATATATATATAATTATATATTTATATATAATAATATATATATATATATATTAATATATATATATTATATTAAAAATATATACTATATTATATTAATTATATCTATTATAAACTTCTCAGCATTGATAAGCGAAATTGGACCTAATAGTCATTCTGTTGTAGCAATGCATTAAAAGTCACCAAAGGTCGACTCCACTAGAATTTTATTTAAGGGGATTTGGGTGTGCATCAGCAGTCCTTATGTAATACTAAATATTTATAATATATTAAAAATGATCTCACATGTT
>JABUQX010017159.1:10000-12500 GCA_015478945.1 Trachelipus rathkii | reverse complement strand
CCAAAAATCATTCAAACTTTCCCCACCCCCAACGAATTGAACTGAAGAAGAAACAAGAAAAAGATCATTCAACAAAATAAGGAAACGGAGAAGAATGAAGAAGGGTCAATAGAATTTGAAAAATATTTTTAATTGGTTGAAATATGAATTAAGAAAGAATATGGAACATGACTGTTTATGTTAATTAATTGTACTAGAGTGGCAAATTCGAAGCATCTAGGTAGTAATTAATTTAAAAGAAACGAATGATAATTTTTTTTTATTTACCGAATAGAACCGCCACTGCAGGAGCTTTAAATAAATAATTTAATTTATTAATTATTAATATACCTAAAAATGCTTTCCAATATAATAATAATAATGAATTAATAAAATAGATAATTAAAATGAATAATAATAATAAATAATAATTAATAATAATAATAATAATAATATAATAATAATAATAATAATAATAATAATAATAATAATAATAATAATAATAATAATAATAATAATAATAATAATAATGTTTAGGAATTTTAAAGACTGTATTACCGAGGTTAAATAAAATATGCCAGATTAAAATATGAATAGGTTTTGGAAATTCAGCCAAAAGAGCAAAAGCACATTACACTATGACTGAAACAAAAAATAAGAGAGTGATGATTTAGCATGGGAAAGGTAATTTTAATTCCAAGAGTTGAGAATTACTCCGGCATTGAAGGAATGTGAGACGGCCTCCCGGGATTAAAAAAATATATTTTCAGGTAAAACAGAGCGTCCCCTCTCACTGAGATAAGATCATATACCCGAGGACATGTCAATTCATAGCTGAGCTAGTCTCAAAGAAATGTGACAAATTAAGAGGAAAAATATCAGCATTATTCAGAACCTAAAGAAATTTGGCTAAAAAAATTGAGATTACTTTTTTAAATATATAATTTTGTCGTAAGTATGATTAACCTCTGTTCTCAAAATTCAACTTAAAGTTTCTCATAATTTTTTTTAAATTTATTAAAAAAAAATTTAAACTCTGATTAAAATATGACTAGAGAAACATTAATATCAGGTGTGAAAATTTGTATATTATGGTGATGGATTATTACTCTTTTGGTAAAGAATAATTTGCATGGTCCAATTATTGATACAAACACAAATTAAGAATTGAAGAAAAAGAACCGACATTACGCGTGAACAATGCTTAATCATGTAATTGGGTACATTATAGAAAGAATATTGCCTATATAACAAGTACATATAAGTTAAATTAAAATAAAGTAACAAGGATATAAGTTCGAATAAGATAAATGATTGGTCAAGATGGAAAACTCCACGTCCACTGACAGGTGGGTATTATTTGAAAGCGATAGAAGAGAGTTCGATAGAGTCTAGCACAAAACTTTTGATTTCAAAACTTCTCCCTTACGGTATCTATCTTTCTCTCTCTTAAAGTCTTTTGATAGTGGTGTTCTTCAAGGCTCTGTCCTATCCTCAACTTTTTCTCTACTTTTTCATTTTATTTCAACCTTCTCTCTCTCTCTCTCTCTCTCTCTCTCTCTCTCTCTCTCTCTCTCTCTCTCTCTCTCTCTCTCTCTCTCTCTCTCTCTCTATTACTTCATCTCCTATTCGCTCCTATGCAGATGACTCTACCCTTCATTAATCCTTCCAATTTGGGAATCGACTCCCACAACAGCAATTAACGCATGCCCGGATGATGTCCTGGAGTAGTTGACATGCCCGGATGATGTCCTGGAGTAGTTGACATGCCCGGATGATGTCCTGGAGTAGTTGACATCTGATTTTTCTCGTATCCCTAATTGGGGCAAAGAGAACATTGTAGTTTTCAATATCTCAAAAAAGACCAGTTTCTTCATCTCTCTACTCAACAATATCCACGCAAACCATAATATCTTTTTCCGAAAAGACAAAACCGCAAACCTTCTCTGTTCTAATATTTTCTTGACATTTCATTTTCTTTTGATCTTATCTATAAGGATCACATTTCCTCTCTTTCTAAAGAAGCTTCAAAGAGGGTGGGTGTTCTGAGGTGCCTTTGGGGCTTCTTCTCACCACCCCAGTTGCTTACACTGTATAGGGCACTGTCCGCCTTTGTATGAAGTATGCACCATATGTCTGGGTGAATTTCATACCGCCCAGTGTTCTCATTATGAGGTGCAGTCTATGGACTTTTCGACTTTTAACCCTCCTCTTCTCATTGACTCCCTACAATCCCTTTCTAACTGCTCGACGTTGGCATCACTCTCCCTATATTTATCAACCATTAAAATGGACACTCTCTACTAAACTCTCCAGTCAAGAAACCCCTCCTTTTAAGGAGGAGCGCGTGTCACTCGTCATTATTATCCAAACATCTCATCCCTTCACTAAGGTTCAGGTTGTTAAAACTACTTTTGGCCCATTGCCAAAATATGAAAGTAGTATTGGTAATGATAGTTTTAAGCATCCTTTTCTTTTAAATGATATATCAAATTTTAATAATATGTTTTCAAATATTATT
>JABUQX010017159.1:0-5000 GCA_015478945.1 Trachelipus rathkii | reverse complement strand
TATTATTATTATATTATTATTATTATTATCATAATCACAAACACTATTAATAACACTATCACCAATATAATGAAGTAGTAATTACTAATTAATAACATATTATATTATTTATTAATATATTATTATTATCACTATCATAATCACAAACACTATTAATAACACTATCACCACACCAATTAATAATAGTCACCAATTAAATAATGCAAAATGTATTCCTTATTCCTCCGCAACTGTACATTGGAAAAGAAAAGGATGGAAAAAGATGGTTCCCAGCACCTTGAATCATGTAAATAAAATCTTCATTTGCCTTGACTGCTCCGTTATTATATCAATCATCTAACTACCAAATCTCGCCCAGAAGTAGCTCTATCCAAATCTCTCTACTAGTCCTCCCAAACTTCTCTTCAGATTCGCCACACAAAACCAAATCAATCGCCTCAATATATATATATTATATATATAATATATATATATATATATATATATATATATATATATATATTATATATATATATATATAATATATATATATATATAGTATATATATATATATATATATATATTTATATAGTTATATAGTATATATATATATATTATATTATATATATTATATAATAGTATTTATATATATATTATATTATATACTATATATATATATATATAATTTAATATAATATATATTATAATATAATATATATATAGTATATATATATATTTATATATAATATGGTTTGTGAGGTGAATCTGAGAGAGTTAGAGAAGAATGGTGAGAAAGATTTGGAGGGTTGTGTAAACAGGATGGGTTTGAAAGTAGACGTAGATAAGAGTAAGGTTATAGTTATGAGTGAGGACAGTCCTCGTGTGAAGTTATGCTAGATGGGAGCAGCTGGAAAAAGTGACTGAGTTTAAATATTTAGGATATATATATATATATATATATATATATAATAGTATATGGAATATATATATATAAGTTATAATATATATATATATTATAATATATATAATATAATATATATATATATATAATATATATATATTATTATTAATATATATATATATATTATATAACTGTTGGACGAAAAGGAACGATATGCTGAGTGCTAGTAGGTAGTTGTGAATTGCAGGGAAGGAGGCTGGTGCAATTAAATTCTTGGTGAATGTAAAAGACTAAGCCTTGAGTGCGCTAGTGTCTTGCGTGATGGTAAATATATATATCAGGCCCGTAGCCAGGAATTTTTTCGGGGGGCTTGCGACTTTCGCAGTGGTTACGATTTCAAATGAAGGTTAAAATATATATATCGTATATAATATATATATAGTATATATATATATATATACTATATATATATATATATAATTATATATATATATATATATATATATATATATACTATAGTATTATTATATATATATATATATATATAATTATGATATATATAATATGAAATATATATATATATAATATATATATACTATATATATATTATTATATATATATATATATAATATATATATATATATAATATATTATATATAAATATATATATATATATTATATATATATATATATATATATATATATATTATTATTATATATCAATATTATATATATAGATATATATAATCTCATAAGAACTTACCATCATTTTATAAAAAGGTCAATTTCAGTTTCCTTGCTGACTTCTGTTGGTTGTGATTTCGATGAATTGAGACAGTAAGGCAGACCTGTAATGCGATCCCTAACACTATTCCGTAAATCGTTTTTCAGACGCCTTAAATGTCGGAAAGGTTCTTTTTCTTCTGTTGCGGGTGGATACAGGCAATACTGCTAAGATATTCTATAGAGTGCAATGTTAGAAAACCCTCTGGTCACACTTAGACCAAAGCACACCGACGCAGTTTTTGGGTTTTTCATTTTTCTAATAGCATTTGCTGCAGAGACACCACTTCTGCCTTTTTGTGTATGCTCGGTGAGGGTCTGGAAGGTCGTTTTTATAATAAAAGAGGATGTTTTTTTTCAATATGCTTATAAAGTACATTGCACTTTTCTGGTAAAATATTCTGAAGTGAAATGATAGTGGTTTCATGAGAGAGAAATCGATCAGTCAACGAAAAAAATCAGATCATCAATAAACTGAATAAAAACTGAGATGCGGTAATATGATTCGGGATCTGATGTAGGCACATACAACGATGTTTCTGGATACCTGCAAGTTTTGGAATTGTTATTCAATACTAGATGTCTCATACATTTTAGCTTGTTTTGTGAATAGGTTTTAAACTCTGTGTCTGCATTTTGTCTATCTTTTCGAGAAGTTGAATAATCTTTCACTAAGTTTAGTGCGCTGACAATTCCAATATGGACAACTCTGTAATGTTTTGACAAGTGTGGTTATCCAAGAAATTTACGTTAACGTATAATTTATTAATAAAATTCAAATTACTGTTGAATTTAACAACGAGTAAGCTTTTCTGTGATAATTCACACAGGCCATTCTTTTTTTCTTCCAGAGCAAGATTTGGCTCAATGGAGTTCTCTTAAAAGGAAAATGCTTCATTGCCGTTCACCTACCATCTGGTCTCGCACTCTTTTTGATCCCTGTTATTTTGGTTACAAGAAAACTCTTTTATTTATCTTCCAAAAGTTTTGTGCTCTTCGGACTCGATCGAAAAAAAGTACATATTTCAGACATGAATCCTAAGACGTTTCGAATTGCTTGAATTTTAGAAGAGTCTGAAGAGACATGATTAAACATGTGCTACAATTATTTATAAGCTTTAGGATCTCATGATCCGAAAACAGATTTGGCACTCTCGATTCGCCTCTCTGGAAGAAGGCTCCAAATCCTTAGCCTCTTAAAAACTTTTCGAGTTTTAAATCAAGATAGCCGAGTCTCTCCAAAATTACATTTGCCAATGCTTCCTGAGATACTCATAAACCGGAACAAAGTGATAAAAATCGCTCTCTTAGTCAAGGAGGTATACCATCCATTTCACCACAATTCGCATACTTACACAAAGTGAAAACTGTTCCGTTTGGGAAATATCGTTGTTTTCATCAGCTAATACTGAAAAAATTTGTTTTTATTAACTTCTCCCACTATTTTCCTTTGTATAAGCTTGCTAAATGACTGTAATGATTTATTCTTGTATCATGCCCGCATACATTGGAATTTTTGAACGATAGAATAAGTGGGTTCTTTTCAAAACCTGTCACGCCTCCATTTGCTCGACGCTAAGAAGCTTCTAAATTTTCGTCATTTTCAGCTGGAGTTGATAATTTCAATACGTCCAGAGTCACTTGAGCCCTTAATGCAGACTTGCTGGCAATAAACGTATATAGTTCAATTATTGGTAAGTTTTTTCTTATTTTCCTTCATATTTTCTTATTTTGAGGTCCGGTGTTTGTCTTTGCTTTCGATTTTTTTCTGAATAAATTTTTATATATATTTTTAATATAATATATATTTATATATATATATATAACTATATATATATATATATATATATATATATAATCTATAATATATATATATATATATAGTATATATATATTTATATATATAATATATATATTATATATATATATATATATTATATTTATTCTGCTGAAAAAATTGCAAACTGTCCGATAAACTTTCGGGGGGCTGCAGCCCCTCAGCCTGGCTACGATGCCTCTGGGTTGTTACCCTTTTCTTTGTTAGATGTGATAGTGTAGAACTAATGGGTGGAATAAGAAGGTATGATCAAAGTAAAAGTGTTCCAGAATGAGACATCTTAGGGGCGTATTAAAGGTGTGAGAAAGGAAATTGATAAAATAGAATGAACGTATTACTAGAGTTGTGGGAGGTGGTATGAAAGAGGAGGATACAATGAGAGAATAAAATGAAAAGTTTATGTTTAGATGGTTTGGTCATGTGGGAAAAGAATGGATGATAGTCGGTTGGTTAAGGCTGGATGTATAGGTGGTGAGTGTGTTGGGAATCGACTGGCTGGGAGACCCAAAGAAAAGTGGATTGAGTTCTAGCAAAAGAATGGTCTGGAGTAAGTGAATGGTGAGTTTGGGCAGTGGGAGAGAAAAAGTGCATATACGGAGTAAATGGCAGGGTTTGTGAAGGGTAGGTATGGTTGTGGACCCACTCGAGCCACAGGGATGAACCCACATTGTTAGAATTGCCATAAGAGGGTCCGTCGCGGGTCCGTGAACCTCTACGGTGGATTTCCTGTGCGGGCGAGGTTCCCACCTAATAGGTATTAAGGGGTAAGCTGGGCTTGCTCTTTCGATTGTCATATTCTTCTACTACTTTCTGTTTCTGGTACATGTTACGTGCGGAGCACACTTACCTATCTCACCAAGTCTTGGGGAAAAAAAAGGTGGGTTGATGATGATGTGATGCTGTGATGAGAGATCGATTGATGTGATGATGATGAGATGATGATGATTATATATATGATGATGATGATGATATATATTATATATATATATATAGTATAGTTATATATATAATAAAGTTATATATATATATATATATATATAATATATATATATTAATTTATATATATATATCGAGTATACTATATATATATATATATATATATATATATATATATATAATAATATATAATATATATATTATATATATATATATATATATATTATATATATATTATATAATAATATATATAATATATATATGTATATATCATAATATATACTATATATAATATATATATGTATATATATCATATATATGTATATAAATATAATTTATATATTATAACATATATATTAATAATACTCATATAATATATTAGTACTTATATATTATATATATATTAGATATATTATATAATAATATATATATACTATATATATTATTAATTATATATTATATATTATATATATATATATATATATATAATATATAGTGACTAATTATTTTTTATATATATTATATAATAATATATATATTATATATATATCTATATATATATTA
>JABUQX010017158.1:42500-49521 GCA_015478945.1 Trachelipus rathkii | reverse complement strand
ATGATGTCCTAAACTACATAAGCTCTATTCATCCTATCTCTATCGTACAGTAATCGAATAGACATGCCTTCCACACAACACACTACTCCCTCCTAGCACTACCTTCAATCACATGACTATACACATTACTATCAATCTTACAATATAATAGAAAAAACACATTCGCAAACAACACACAAAAAACCACAAACAACACCAACCAATATACACCCAATAAATTGGCCTTCTAAAATCATTCCCAAACACACATTAACTGTTCTTGTAATCATATTTCTCGGCCTTTCGTAATACTCTCCCCCTACTTCTAAGAAGAAAAACATAAAATCATCCATAATAATTCCTAATCACTTTACTATCCTGAGTTTATCATCACAAAAAAAAATTATAAACAAAGCAAAAAAAAATGAGGTACTATAGCACCTTCCCCCGAAAAATATAGGCAAAACACTCACTTATTACCACATCCTCAATTCACCATTAAATCTTAAACAAATATAACCAACAAAATACTATACCATATTCCATCAAAAATAACATCACCTAAACATTATCAAAATCCCAAAACCAAAAGAAATCCCAAGCTAATACTATCACACTCCCTGCAATACTTAGCAATACACACTAAATAGCTGAAACCATAGAATTGCCAAAGACAAAAAATTCAAACATACAGAACAGACCTGCAAGGACCAGCAAAATACTTCAGCTTTAACAAGTCATAGGCATAACACAGACCATATCAAAATCAACAATATAAAAGATGATCAGAAATATCTCACACGAAACATCGACAAAATCAGCGAATTCCTTTGCATTACAAATAGAACAACACAAAAGCATCGGTGAAGTCTAAATAGAACTCCTATACAAAAAATGAATATCTGAAACACTTAATTCTTGTGTAGGCCAACCAGTTTATGATATAAAAACACAAAATGGATGGAATGAAAACAAACTCAAAGAAAGAATAGTAACCGGGTTCTTAGCTGATTAATAGGACAACTGAGTCATCAGAATTGTACGAACGAAAAATCGCTATCCCGTTTAAAATATTAATAAAAAAAGTATATGCAACAAATTTTTTAAAACTTTAGTCTACAACTTTAAGTAAAAAATGACAACCACCCGATGAAACAGCTAACAGCAAATAATAATAAAAAAAGAAAATAAGAGCCTTAATATCAAATAAAGCTAACCTCATCACTAACTACTTATAATATAATAACCTAACAAATATAAACACTATTTATAAACTCATAACATCATACTAATATATAAAATATAACCCTACACCACTACTACAAACAAAACATCTTATACAGTTGGAAATAATAAACCCCAAAAAACGCCCAAAATCTCTTAATCTACGTCATTAACACCCTTGCCAAATAATACACAAAGCCTCCAACCTTCATATACCCTAATTATACATGAAACACTACAACCACTCTCTAACCCCAGAGATCTTCAATTTAATGAAACCATAAAAAACTACAACAACATTTCTTCCCATACAGAAATAAACAATCTAAATGCACAAATCTTCACCCTAATAACAACACACAATTTAAATAAATTCAAAGAACGCCTACAGAAAAACTTATCCAACTCTAATGTCAAAAGAACATACATAAATCAATATAATATAATATAATCAACTAACCTACAAAGCATCAATACTAACTACTCACCATATACTAAACAATATAACACGTAATAATAACTAAACATCAACATAACTATCATATCATAATATATATATATTATATATATATATAATATATAAAACACACACACAATATATATATACTAAACAATAACTATATATATATATATATATATAATATATTATATATATATATATATATATATTATATAATATATATAATATATATATATATATATATATATATATATATATATATAAATATAATAATATATATATATATATATATATATATATAATAAAATTAATATATATATATTTAATTTCAATTAAAATAAATAATTTTGAAAAGGGATTTCGGATATGAATTCTTGAAAATTTACTTTAAATAAAAAAACATTAATATTTTAACAATATATTTATTTTTTTTCCGAATCCGTTTGCAAGCAAATTTCTAATATTTTTATGTAAAACTCGAAAATTATAATTTGGCCACAATATTTGTTCTGAATATCATAGATAAAAAAAAAAAATTTATTATATTTAGGTATGTATATATTTGCATCAATTTATAACAAAGGAGTAATGAAATTAAAATAATTTTTTTATTTTTGATTTAACCCTCTATTATTAGTGTAAAATTACAGTTAAACCCCGTAGTCAACCGGAATTTTCCTAATTGGTGCCGGGCCGCGCGGGCGGCATTCTAAAATGGCCGTGTTGGCCGGGGTTGGCCGGGGTTGGCCGGGGCCGGGGCCCGCCCCGGTCGGTTACTAGTCCTCACCTAGCTTTTCACCATGTTCCCTTTTCCTGTCACAATCCTTCAGCGACTACACTTTAATCACATTCCTCTTTCCTTTATTCTGCAACTTTTCTGTCTTCACATCCAGGTTCATCATCAACAATCTATGACCCGAATCCATTGTTACTCCAGGTATCACTTTCACTTTCCCTATTAGCCCATTATCAGACAATAAGCAGAACGAAGAGCACGACAGCAAAAACATGAATTTTCCTGACGCTTTAACTGTGCAGTTTCATATTCCAAGTGTAATAGATAAAACAAATTTATTCTTATTTATTATTATTATTATACTTATATTATTATTATTTTATTATTATTATTATTATTATTATTATTATTATTATTATTATTATTATTATTATTATTATTATTATTATTATTATTATTATTATTATTATTATTACTTTACATCAGCAGTAGGTAAAACAAACAATGTACTTGAAAACAACTTATGCTTTATGTTTATTATTTCATTTTTATTTTTATTATTATTATTATTTTTACTATTATTACTTTGCAACAGTTTTTAAACAAGCGTTGTACTTGAATCTTGAAAAACAAATTATTATTTTTATTATTTTAATATTATTTTTATCATTATTATTATTTTTATTATTATTATTTTATTATTTTATTTTAATTATTACTTTACATCAATACGTAAAACAAACGCTGTACTTGAAACTTGAAAGCAAGTTATGCTTTATTATTTTTATTATTTCTTTCATTATTATTATTTCCTTTATTACAAATATGTTTTATTATTATATTTATTAGTATTTTATTTTAAAAAGATGAAAACATAGGAATGATGAAACCAAACGTTGTACTTGAAACTTTAAAACAAATTATGATTTATTATTTTTATTATTTTATTATTATTTTTATAATTATTATTATTTTTATTATTATATTAATTTTAAAAGATGAAAACACTTTGCATATACAGAAAACAATCGTTGTACTTGAAGCTTGAAAACAAATTATGCTTTATTATTTTTTATAATTTTTTTCATTAATATTATTTCCATAATGTTTTTACATACCCTAAAGCCGTAAGGTCGTTTAGCAAATAAACCGTAAGTGACCCCTCCCTCTTACTATTGGCGGAATGTCTTTACGTCCTTAGGGTATGTAAAAAACACGTTTTAATTACCCTAAAGACGTAAAGACGTTTAGCAAATAGACCGGAAATGATCCCTCCCTCCTGTCGGCGGAACGTCTTTACGTCTTTAGGGTATTTATTTTTATTATTATTATTATTATTATTATTATTATTATATTATTATTATTATTATTATTATTATTATTATTATTATTATTATTATTATTATTATTATTATTATTATTATTATTATTATTATTATTATTATTATTATTATTATTATTATTTTATTATTATATTAGTATTATTATTTTATTATATTATATTATTAATATATATATTATTATTATATTTTATTATTATTATCTTCAATTATCATTATTATTATTATTATATTATTATTATATTATTATATCTATTACTTTTATTATATTATTTATTATATTATTATTATTATATATTATTATTATTATTATATTCTTTTAATCTATAAAATTTTTTTAATGTTTTAACTCAAAATTTTATTTCTACGTTAGTAATATATACATGAGGCAAGCATATATAAATAAACTTCACCTCCATCCACAAACAACTTGATGTTCCCCTGCTGGAAATGTAACATATCATCTCCAGAAACTTAATTTTTTATAATTGTTATTATATAATTAATCAATCTCTTTTTTTGCACACTCATCAAGATCTTGATCGGCCAAAAGACGCATCTTAGATGAAATTTTAAGATGGATTGGTAGAGGGATCTGTACGTTAATTCGTTCTACATTGACTGTATATGTTTTAAACACACTATTTAGCTCGGTAATATCTCTATATGGCCATCCAGTATGGTTATCCTGTTATTATACTTTAATGTTATATCGAAGTATACAGTTTCATTTCCTTCCTTCACTGCAGCTGCGGCACGCATTCGATGGCCGTGAACATTATCTGATGCATAAACAATGCGCAATTTGGAAGGATCCCGATGTATGTAAGGGTATATAGTTGAAAAATCGGATGTGTAATTATCATATGTGTACTAGGATTTTAAAATATACCACTACTTTTGAATAAATGTTATAACTCCCATAGCTACAACTTTTTTAAAATGTATTACAAGGACAAGAGCTGTTAACATCGCACCGTTCAATTCGCTACTGAATATCGTTTTCGCTACATTGTCCCATCTACCTTTAAACTCGCGAGGTCATAAAGCATAAATCTTCCTGAAACTTTAGTTTTTACAGGCTTATACATTTAACTCTTTATTTATATATATATATATATATATATATATATATATATATATATATAGTATATATATATATATAATATATATATATATATATATATATATATATATAATATTATATATATATATATATATATATATATATATATATATATATATATACGGGACTAAGTTTAAAATAAAAAAAAAATATGTTTTTATTTTAAAGCATTTATTACATAATTAGAAACTATATAATCATTGACATACAAATTTTTTAGGCATCGAATATACACTTCATTAAAGCATACATTGTTTAAAACATGTAATGAAATAAATACAATAGATTCCACATAAATTAGAGTATGACGGCTGAACAGGCCGAGCCATAGTTTTTATATAATTAACTTTATTATATTTTAAAAATAAAGTGATATAACGATTATTCAAAATAAATTTTAAATCCAAGGAGTCAAGCAGGTAGAGAGCTCCATTTTTTCCCCTGCAAATAGAAATCCAGTGTCCTCCTGATGTCACATGTCGAGGTAAAGTGTTGAAATACGAATCCTGTATCCTTCTCCGGACTCAAGAATCTACTTCAGGAACTAAATTTCAGGATCGGAGGTTGGGAAAGAATACAGCTCCAATTTTTATTGTCTTCTTCTTTTCTGGCAACATAATTCAGAGCACGTTGCGTAATCTGTCAATTTCAAGAGCTGAGGATGCTCCAGATAAACAACAACAGTGATGGATGATTGTAAAACTTTGACCAAATTTGAGATTCAATCCTAATGTCCCTTTTTCTCGGAATGTTTAAATGCTTACGTTACAAGATGAAAGGTCCGCGCTGAGAATCAAATGCAAAAATAAATTACTATTCATCGCATATTCTTCAAGATTGACACCCTTACCACTATCTCCGCATGAAACAGTGTTGGCTATTAGGTCTCGAGCATAGAGATTGTGCCCCATTGTATGACATTTCATATCACTCCATAAAGGTTTGTCCATTTTACTTGTAACTGACACCTCTAAGTCAAGGGGGAGAATTTATAAGGTGATTTTTTATAATGCCCTGAGTATGCTTCGTGCTCAAAAATTCCTATTACTTCTTTTTGGGGTAGATTCCCGTTAACAATGTTGGGGATGTTGATGCTCGATAAACCATGCGTGAAATTAAATACTTTGGGTTTCAACTTTTCTGATAGGAAACTTAGCTGTAGTGGTTAAAAGCGATCTCTCAATTTCCAAGTGTCTCTGGGGAAATAATTTAACCTTTCTAACATAGAAAAAAGCCTCTAGCAGCTTAAAAACTAGTTCTGGACATACAGTAGTACCAGCAGGTTTACTTTTTATTTTAAGTGCGAATTTTGGACTTGATCTGGTTAACCGATTTTAACCTCTACAGCTGGGAGAATAAGTCTTTCTTGAGAGAAAATATCACCATTTAAACGCCCGTAAAATTCATAAGTGTTATTTATAACTTTAGCCGCTTTATCTATGTGTGCAGTCTCGTCTTTGAAACTATAAAATCCACATGATTGAAGATGAGATTGTTTAGCATCGTCAGAAAAGTTTAGTAAATGCTCTATATAACTTCTATAAGGATAATTAGCCGCTCTCGCCCCTAGTGAAGTTTCATTGAGATAAACGTCAATCGGATTAAAACAAGAACAGGAAGTTTGACTCTGTATAAACTATGTGGTCTCACCGGATGGAAGATCTGTCCGATCAGTCTTTTTCAATTTCGTTTTAAAATACAAGAACACATTGGATGGATCTAGATACTGATCTGAAGTGCCTGGAATATTGAACTCGAGAGGAACATTGGTGCTGGTGATCGAGTGAGAGGGATTAATGCTGATGAAACTGGTTTCGCTTACGCTAATCTGGGTAGGGCTCATAGAGAAGAGATCCAATTCGGACTTGCAGCAGTCAGGGCTAGAAGGATAAAGGAAATGCATCTTGCCCCTGTGAAGGTTGAAAGTCTTCTCTTTGGTCCTGGGTCTTCTCTACGGACCTCTCTTTAGTCACAGGTCTTCTCATTGGTTTCCTTGTTTCTTCTCTGTAGTCTCAGGTCTTCTCATTGGTTTCCTTGTTTCTTCTCTGTAGTCTCAGGTCTTCTCTTCGGTTTCCTTGCTTCTTCTCCATTTTTCCACGTTTTTAGATTTTTTTATACTACTCTCGGCTAAAACCTTTAAATTAACGAGTCACCAT